>BQNB010108695.1:3181-22907 GCA_026074375.1 Tanacetum coccineum
TTTGGCCGTGGGTTATAAGGCACAAAAAAGGAGAGGATTTTGCTAGACTTTGCTAAGTGAAAAGATACAAGTGAAATGCCAAGAATAGGATGACTTAAACACTAGAAATATCTAGGAAAAAGATCCATAAAATTAGGGAAAATGGGATGGGCTTATGTAAGAATGGTATGGAGTTTGCTTGATGTAAGAATAGTTGGTATGGTGTAAGAGAGTTTGCTTGAAAGCTTATACAACATGTGTGATATTTAGAACATGTTAAAATAAATATATTCCTTGTGTATTTATCCCTATATCCGGCCATATATACTTAGAAATAAGGAATTGGTGTAATTTTTGAGTATTGGGTATAATTGTGGGTATTTGTTGAAGCGTAGATGAGTTTTGGTGGTTCCGTGAATGCCTAAAGGTATTTTGTCGCGTAACGTAAACACTTTACGTAACCAATAAAAATAAAATGTGCAAAGTTAATAATTATCCTCTAAATAATTATCTAACACTTGCTTGACGTAAACATTTAATTGTTTATATCCGTTTACGTTGGTTGTTGATTTTTAGTTTACGCGGTTTAACTTAACGATTAAAATTAAAAGCAAACGCGTAGAAGTTTAAAATAAATAGTTGAATATTTATTGACGTAACATATGTGAAAATGTGAATTGTTACAGTAATAGATCAAATAAGTGATTTAATGAAAAATATCCTTAGGGTTACATTTTTACAAACTTCTAAAGGCTACTTAAGGACAAGTAGGATTCAAGTGGGGGGATATTTGATGACATCAAATAACGTCTATTTTATAGCATCATTTATCCCATGTTATTAACCCATTTTGTATAGTTATTGCAAAGAATTGTTACTTAATCGTTTATATTTGAGAATTGCAGTAATTATGGAGTAATTGGTGAAAGATAGCAAAAGGCGCGCATTCTGGAGCTTAAATGAAGATATTTTAAACATTACTATTCTGAAGACCAATACGCCGTATGCATCAAGGAAGATACGGCGTATCCGTGCCTGCACTTACCAAAGACCACAAGGGAAAGAAGATCAATACGCCGTATCCAGAAGAATTCAATACGCCGTATTGGGAATATAGTATTATTTAAATAGTTAAGGAATCAATGTTAATTATTCTGCGGAAGATCATCTTCAAGCATGGTCCAATACTCCCATGATATTCCCTAAGTAACCGCCTGTATCCAACACTTGGATATGCCGTATTTCCAACTGACTTCGGAGTCCTTTTTAGAATAGAAAACTCAAAATGAGGTTTTTAGTGTGCTTAAATCATATTTCGTTACCTATACCATAAAGTCAATTTTCAGAGGTGAAAAAGGAGCAGAAGAGGTTGGAGTATTGTTTTCAATTCCATTGAAGACATCATGTAGTTCCATATATTTCGTAATTGTTCCAGTTGTTGGTTTCATTCGTTAACTCGATTAGCTTTATCTTGGCTAAAATAAATTGCTCTTGGTATAGATTATGACGTTTGAAGGCTAATTCATTGGGTATTAGCCATTTAATAATAAAGATCTAAAAATGTTAGTATTGGTTTATTTCAGAATTTCTTATTATGTTGTTATGCTTGTTTATGTTTTATCATTTTTACTGTTTACGCGCTTTTGTATGAGGACAGTCATTTTCTACTTGATCTTAGTGAAGCAGACCAAGTAGATTAGAGTATTTGGATTGCTCTCTATTTGTAGTATTTATACATCTAGAATATATAGGTTTCTACAAATATTTGTCCTTCTAAGTCTGTGTCTAGGATATGCTTCGAGCTATTTACTTAGAGTTAATTGGATATTGCCAATGGGTTTAATGATCGTGTATCTTAAACTAGCAGTGTGTTGATCCTAGATCATTCAACAAAGTGGGCGTTCTGATTCATTGGATAGTTGGACAAGTGGACTACTAGTGTTAAAATTTGCCCATTTAAGCGGTAAGTGGGTAAAAGTCTTTAATGAGCTAGGGTTTAACAAGAGTACAGCCATTGCTTTAAGTGTCCCTAAGATAGATTATTATCAGCAAAATAAGGATCTTTAATGTGGATGGGCTTTTATTTGTTACAGAATTAATGTTCTAGGTCTTAAGGTTCGATTGTAACGTTAAGTATTAAGAATGATTTTGCCACCTCGAGAGGATTTTTATATTAAGAATAGAAACGGAGAAAGAATCTCCAAGAAAGAAGAAGAAAGAAAGAGATAGAGAAAAGGAAAGAATAAGAGAAAGAAAGAATAGAAAGAAAAGTAAAGAATAGAAAGAAAGTAAGAAGAAAGAAGATAAGAAAGAAAGAAAAAGAGAGAATCATTGCACTTAATAAACAATATAACTTCTAATGGATTGATAATGGTTTATTAGTTTTCTTATATAAGGTTCGATCGCTCTTTTATCTTTTGTTAATTAGCTTGTGTGGGTAAAAGTGCCTTGAATTGATTGTAGTCCCTAACCAAACCGTGCCAGTCTCTCAGGCTAAACCCCCCCTTTTTCTGTTAGAATTGGATTTAGACTGGACATTGGGTTTAAAATAGGTTTAGAATAGAATAGAATTAACATAGAATTAGATAGCCAAGGTTAAGTATTATTAAACTTGATAGATTTTAACTCGCTTCAAGTGTTGACACCTATTACTTACTCGAAAACTACTACCGATTAGGTTACACTGGCCCGGTTTTTAAAAGTGTTGTTTTTGGTTTAGTCGGCATAAAATACCTTAAATTTAAACTTGAAATCAATAAAATATACACCACACTACGACCATCAAACATATCAATTACACAATACTCGAGAAGGAAGAAAGACTTGGGAGTTGCACTCTTTACCCTTTTGGCTATATTTAATAATGTATTGTTTTGACAATTTACCTTGTGACTCTTAGAGCTAGCGTTAGAGTAATGCCTCTATTGACCTACCTATCTTTAGGATTAGGCGATTAGCTCGTACCAGCGGTTTGACAGTGGGAATTAGCAGATACATGGACTAGTAAAAAGTAAATATCCTCAAAAGGGAAATAGCTGAATAATGTACTAGTAGGAATTGGCAAAAGTACTTTCCAGTTAGACTTTATAATTCTTGATATGCCCGAGGATATCAAAGTGCCCTTGATCTTCTGAAGACCATTTTTGTATACCGTCCATGCTAAGATTCATGTTTATAAAAGAAAGATTACTTTAAGGGTTGGGGAAGAAAGGATTGTTTTCTCAAGTGTTAAACCTGCTAGTAGTTTAATTAAGAGGGTCTACATGCTAAGTTTGAGAGAAAGAATGGAACTTGATTTAGAAGCTAGGCTAATGGGAGAGACTTTGGTGTTAAATAGATCATTAGACCCTTTCTTGGAAGATTACATTGAATTAAATGATCTAAATGAACCATTTGAGCTTAGGAGAAATCAAGGTGATGATTTAATGCCTACCATTAAGGAATGTGAGGTAATTGAGGAATTTAGAACTAGGGATGATGAACTTGATACTGAAATTAATAATTACCCTAGTTATTTTGACTCTGATAAGAAGATCCATATAGATTGTGCTCACAACTTAAAGTTTTCATGCATGATAGGATTTGAATTTACTCACGCTAACTTCTTCCCGTTATTGTACGTCTATATAATGTCAAAAACGTTTCATAATTCAATAATGAAAGATAAGATTGTGTACAAAGGGGATAATGTTGTAGCAGCCTTAATGAATGTGCCTATTTTTGTTGGAACCTTTTCCGTTGTTTCTGACTTTGTAGTATTGGAGGATATGGATGCTTATCGTGATGAAGGAATGGGCGATGTTATTTTTGGCGAACCATTTTTAAGAGAAGTTGAAATTAAAACAAAACGGTTCGAAGGGATAATTACCCTTTACAAAAGTGATAATGAAGTAACTTACCAAATGGTGCGATCACATTCGAGGTTTAAATGTCACACTAATAAGCAATGCAACAAAATCCCACCATTACTGAAGGTAAGCGAGAAAGATAAGAAGAATGGAATCTCGCATGGATACCAAAAGCTTAAGGGGTTCTATAAAGAAGTTTTAAATCTAGGACCCCATTACATTCGAAATGCGAAGACGGAAGAATGGCTCACACGCGAGCACATTAGTCTGCATGATATGGAATTAAGAGAAGCTGAATAAAAGTCTAACTTAAAGACTTCAGTCTAAACAAAAGTGCTTCCCGGGAGACAACCCAGATTATTATTTAATTTTATCGAGTTTGTCTTCCCAGACATTAATACGGCGTATCCGCTCCATACCATACGACGTATTGATTGTCTGGATGTTATCAGTCCTTATTTTTATTGCACTTTATAAACATTATTGTCAGTTCTGGAGTACGGCGTATTCACTAACCTGATACGCCGTATCCACCAAAACTGACCCGTATTTTGTTTAGTTTAGTTTAAAATTAACCGTAGGTACCAAGATAGGAATGCACATGTTTTTCTTATATTCTATACAGGACCTCGTGAAAAGAAATATCGACGAAGTTGGTGGAATGCATATTTTTCTGGAATTCTATTGTGTGCGTTCGTGCTAGGATTCATACATTTCCACACACAATCTGCGCATAAATGCAACTTGAGAATCTACCGAGCCAAATATCAGGGGATTTTCTCATTTTAACTCGTTTTAAATTCTCGTAATGAATGGTTTTTATTTATCTATACAACGAGGACGTTGTATAAATCAAGTGGGGGGGGATGGAATTAGAATGTTTACTTGTCCTAATTTTCACACTAAAATGCTTAAATTATGCTCAAATTTAAAAAAATTTCAAGCATACTTTTGTAAAATTACTTGATACATAACCCGTACACAATAAACCCTTGTTAGATATTGTGAAGATTTATCCTTTCCATTTCCAAATGTTTACCCAAATTCCACACAATATGAGTGTGCCGATGATGTTGTAGACTTTAGAACTTGGCTTGGTATATCACTCGAGACAGCCACAGGATAATACAAGGATTTTAAATGGAGTAACTTGATTTAAATTGGTAAATTTTAAGGAATTACACCCAAATCACCTTTACATCTGTACTTATTAACTAACTACACCGGTTAGTTAACCTCCCGTTTAAACCCTTTCCACTCTCATCTTTAGAGTGAAGATTCATTAGAAAAACCCGTAGAGCCAATCCTTTAGGAATTACACCAACTATTTGTTTCGTTACACCCTTACACCTTAATCTACCCTGTTAGATTAAGTTTAATTTACAGTTGCTAGTTGCTTAAAGTGTAAAGTTTGTATTGCCCGAGTCTTGTGTCATTTTCTATCTTTGGTGCGGTTAGAAATTTGCACATTGCAAATGGGAATGTATATTAGTAGTCAAAACTCATGTGATTTTACTGCCGTCACAATTAATGGTGAATCTGAAGAACGAAGAACTAACGAAGGAATTATCCATAATTATTATGATCGTGAAGATGGTGAAACTACACCAAGATTTGAAGTATTGTTAGCAAAAAAATATAATAAAATAAAAATATAGAAAAAATGATAAAAAAAATTCAAGAAAAAAAGAGAGAGAGAAAGAAAGTTTGAAGATAATCGTTTCGCAACTACCGAAGGAATTACATGAAGGATCGATTATTCGTTGATACATCTAAACAATCAACGATGTAGAGTATTGTATAAAGTGGAAGATATCGCCACTTACCTTGTAGAGTATGTAAAATTTTGGGATGATTGGGAAGTTGACCGTTATGGGAACGCCAACTTAGGTTGTTGTTTTTGATTGATGATCAAGACGTTATAAATAGTTGTGTCTTTATCATGGTAACGGTCAGGAAAAAAGTGTCTAGCAACTTGTATCTTAGTCTTAATCTATTTGTTTCTTGATTTTTATTTAACAACAATTTACTTCCCTCTCACCTAATGATTAACGATGGGTTTTACGCGAATGAGGATGTGATCGAGCGTGCATGTCTATTTCGTCGTTATGGCCATGTATGCATGTCTTAGCAGCCTTGTTGGTTTATTACTATTGGTGAAAGTTAGAAGTTTCCTACCCTATATCATTCTTCATCCTAACCGTTAATTAAATTCGAATGAGGATGTGATCGAACACACATGTCTATTCCGTCGTTACGGCCATGTACGTGTGCTTCAGCTGCCTTGTTGGAGTGGTACTTCTGGTGAAAGATTGTAGAATGATCAACTGTAAGCCTTTCCATACAAAAACCCATATTTACCTTTATAAACTTGTTACTCTTTGGCTTTAGTGGTGGAGATGTGTATCCTTGCCAAGCTTATGATAGAATACTCGTCATGACCGAACAATTGAGCGAATTAGTTATAGGTTACCACATAGATTAGTTGAGTGATTTGAGTGTTTTCATCTTCCTATTTCGTGAGGTGTTTAGTTGTGTACTTGTAATAGATCAAATAAGTGCTTTAACGGAAATTATCCTTAGGGATACATATTTATAAACTTCTAAAGGCTACTTGAGGACAAGTAGGATTCAAGTGGGGGGATATTTGATGACATCAATAACGTCTATTTTATAGCATCATTTATCCCATGTTATTAACCCATTTTGTATAGTTATTGCAAAGAATTATTACTTAATTTGTAACACCCCCAAAAATGGGTCACAGCGGAATATGTTTCCGGGAGCGTTACTTCATAATAGCATTGCTCAAGTCATGAGAGAATGACCTCCAACTGTATCATTTGAAAGGAAATCTTGAATTATTTAGACTTCAATGCACATCACATAAGCGAAGCATCTAATTCACCTAAGAAAAACATGCTTAAAAAGTGTCAACATAAAGTTGGTGAGTTCATAGGTTTTTGTAAGTATAAATGTTGAACCAAAGTTTTGTAAAGTATGTATGACCGTTTCAAATCCTTGTATGTTCCTCAAAAATGTATGTATAAATGTTGGAAATCAAAGAGTTGTAAAGTATGCATGACCATTTAAATCCCCAAATAGTCACAAAAACGTATGTATGAGTGTTGCAATTCAAAGAGTTGTAAAATATGCATGACCATTTCAATCCCCAAAAAGTCACAAAGGTTATGTATGGTTGCACCACCATTGTTCAAAGTATGTATTACCCCTTTATTCAAGGCAACGTAGATATTCATGTGTGTATAAAACAATGATTACGATTACTCTAAGTTCATGAAGCTGTTATCTACACTCATATATACGCCACTTTATTCAAGGCACCGTAATTGTTCATGTTCATTTATTAAGGGCAAATTAGCATATTAATATATAATATATATAACTAAAATACCAATTATCAAATAATATAAGAAGTAAGTATTCCGTTAAGAAATGAAAATCACTTTAGGAAAAGTGATGACCAAATCTTCCCGAGTCGTATCCCGACGAAGCGCGAATTGAGAATCGGTTAAGTTTGTGATCCCGTGATTTGAATAATCAATATTTTAGGTTTTTGATTCTATTTCTACTTATGAAACGCAAAAATAAATAAAGGCAAGCAAACAAATAAGGCAACTAAGGATTAATGGTAAAAACGATAAAGCGAATCCTTAAACGCGACTAATTAAGCAAATAAATCAAAGTTAAGCCCTAAAAATGCAAATTTAATTTCTAAAAGTCCTAAATGATTAAAAACTAGGGTTTAACAAGATCACCATTGCTTTAATCCCTAAGATAGATTATAATCAGCAAATAAGGGATGCTTTATGCGAGATTGCTTAACTTGTGACGAGAATAATTAGACTAGATCTTAGGATGATGTAACGCCGAAGTCTTAAGAATGATATGCCACCTCGAGAGAAGAAATCATTGAACTTTATAAACAAACCAACTTTCTAATCGAATTAATAATGGTTCATACAATTTTCTTATATAAGGTTCGACCGCACTTTTACTCTATGTCAATCAGCATGATGGGGACATGGTCTCGAATTTATTGTAGTACCAACCAAACCGTCCAGTCTCTCAGACTGAAAACCCCTCTTTTCCCGTTAGAATTTGGGAACTAAACTGACTTAGGATTTAACAATAGGATTTAGAATTGAATTAAACATAGGATTAGGATGTATACAAGATATATTAAATGAAATATATTAATACTTCGTCTCTCAGTGATCGACAACCCTACTTACCACGAAACTTACTACTGAGATCGGGTACTAAAAATTTTGCGAGGGTATTTTAGTCATTTTCTGCTTGTTTTCGGGTCTCGGGTAAAACTGAAAAGTTGTCAAGAATGTCGTTTTATGGAAAACGCTAATATGCCCGATAATTAATAACTCATTTTGGTAGGTCGTTTTTGATAAGTCAACTTAGGAATAACATCTAACTCCTCGTTTTCAAGTCAAATAAGTTTGAAAAATAAATTTGTAAATGAGATATATGAAATAATAATTATGATTTATTATTTAACGATGTTCTGAAAAATTATCGGTTACGCGGTAATTGTTTTTATGTGACAATTAAAGGTCAAAAGTCAAAAAGTCAAGTCGGACCCAAGAAGTCAAAGGGTAAAATAGTCATTTAAAGTTCTGAAAATGCCGGTTGTTACACTTTGGTTATTTTCTTTCGGTGGTTTTGGACATTCTCCAATAAGATGATTCGGGTCGCCGCATCTAAATTATTTTCTATCGCTTTTACCATTTTTGTCGTCTCGGCTTCTTTGAAACATCTTTTTGTCGTTCCGAGGTTGTCTCACGAATCTAACTCTTCTCTTAAAGAATTTCTTGAAGTCTCTTACCGCCATGGCGTATTCTTCGTCTTTACTTCTGGAAGTCGAACACTCTTCATCACTAGATTCTTTCTTAGCCTTTAAAGCAAGAGATTTCCTTTCAACTTTTGCTTTGACTATTTCAGAATCTTTCTTGATGATCATTTCGTGAACTTTGAGGTTCCCGATAAGTTCATCAAGAGATAGTGATGTTAAGTCTTTTGACTCTTCAATTGCCGTGACCTTTACTCTCCATTTGGGATGTAGAGCCCTAAGAAATTTCTTAACATAGTTCTTGCTAGAATAGCCTTCATCAAGAGTTTTTTAGATTTTGAAACTCAAGTTTTAAGCTGTAAAAGACCTTAATAAGCTTTTAATTTTAAAAACAGATTAAACACTAAGCATATAAGAGACAATGGAGCAATAACTAAAGAGAAATAAGCACTTAATAATGAGATAAGCAAATGAGCAGTTTTGACTATAAAATGGACAGATTATATGAAATCCTAAAGCAAACTTTAACTAAGCTATACAAACTAAACATATTAAGCTAGTTTATGACGGATAATAAGCATGAAAAATAGCAAACTAAAAGCGAGAATGTAAAAGCATAATAGGCAATGAAAAAATCTAAATAAGAAAAATAAAGCTAAAAAGTGAAAAATGTGAAGTACCTTTGTCCCAGCTAAACAGGGACTTAAATTGCTCAAATGAGCTTTTTCTACAAGCTTCAGCTTGTTAAAAACAACAGCTGGTAATTGTCCATCAAAGCCCATCCCTTTTAGGCTATCTTCCATAATTAGAGCCTGAGGTATTTTTGTAGTGAAATTTGAAGTGAATGCTTCTTCAGTTAAGCTTTTTAAGGTTTAACTGAATGATAGCTAGCTTATGAAGTAAACAAGGAGCTTATTTAGCTTATTAGCTATTATCTAAACACATTCAAACCATAATTTCATAAAAGTAAGAACAAAATTTAAGAACACAATTTAAATGAAAACTGAATTTTATTAATCTTTAAAGAGAGTACAAGCTGATGAAAAGTAAATTACATTAAAATAAAAATAATAAGCTAAAAGTTACTACAATAAGCTAAAGCTAAAAACTAGACATTCTTCAAGTGTATGAGGAGGCCTCCTTATATAGCCTTTAGAGGAAGGATCCAGAACCCTAGGACACTCCTCATCAACGAATCCTGGCCCTTTAATCTTGATTATTCTCCACGCAATCATTTAGAGCCCTTGGATTTGATGCCACATCTCATCCACCAATCACAGTTTGTAGGATTGCCAGCATGTCATTCTGAGTGTTAGTGTGTGTCAGGAATAAGGCTTCTAGAAGCATATGAGAGCGATGGATTGGGTGAATTGATTTTACCTGCCACTAAATCGTTTGCAGTTAAAACGAATTGGACGGAGGAGGATGGAGCAACAGTAAATATTGATTTATTTAATATTTTTTTGACCAAGACTATGACTTGGGCTGGAATATGGGTTTGGTTTTATGGATTTTGGGCCAGGATTTAAAGAGGTTGGTACTTGGATTTGGATTTTTAATAAAAAAGGCTTAGTATGATAACATGTTAATGGACTGGCCCGACCTAATAAATGGGTATAGGTTGGCCCATTAAGGATGTATATGCCTTCGGCTGTGGTTTTCCACGCTCTTTCCATTCCCATGCTCGGTTTTGTCGATTTTGCATTATTTTTGTCCTTTTGTGCAATATCCGTTACATGCAAGACACAAATTACAATACAAACATATACAATGCATTTATTGTGTATTTATTGGTTATTATTGTCTTTTAGCTCTTTAATTAGGGTAAAAGAATGTGTATTTCAAGCCCATACCAAAATCCCCCATACTAACTATTATAGTGTCCTCACGCAATGTCAAAACACACTTAAAAACCAACATATTTAACCCCTTAGACTAATTACCTTAAAAGTAGCTAAGTGTTCATCTAAAGTGGATTAAGCGAAATTCACTAGATTTGAAAAGCTCCCCTTTTTACCATTTATATGCATTTATAATTATATACATCACATAACCATAAAACTTAATGATCACGAAACAAGAACACTAAAAGGATAAATTCATCGTCCTTGATTTTTCACCCGCCCTAAACCAAGCTTAAAAACGAAATCATTGTTAAATACAAGTTAAAATGCTAACACTACTCATAATGCAAAATTGTGATGCATAACTAACTTTTCCTCCGCACCCCTTTATTCCTAGACCCTTTAAAGATTTTATTATTGTTATTATTTGTGACAAATAAGTTAATGTCTTATTCATATAAAGTAAACCCGGTTTAGTCCACAATTAGTTTGAAATCCTTTCCTAAAGAGACGATATGGAAGAATAACGGTCCACGAATAGGTTCCTAATTTCGCAACAAATTTAGGAGTTATCCTTTTTATTTCATCCGAAACAACTTAACTACGAGTCCAGAGACGGATGCTTTATTTAGATAACCCAACATTATTAAACCTTGGTCCTTTAAACAACTACCACATCGGTATGCGAGCCGACCATGGTCCAGGAGTCTTATTTCGACCTCGGTGACCTCGAACCATTTAGAAGGCTATGCAACATCGTTGTGAGCCGTCAAGAAGCAAGAAACTTTTATTAGTCTCAAGGTTATTATGTTTGAGCCTTATTTAGAAAGACTGCCACATCGTTGTGATCCGGCCAAAAAGGCAGTAAACTATGTACAAGTCCCATGAATATTATTATTATATTACCCTCCACCTTATAAACGACAACCACATCGATTGTAGCCGTTAAGAGGCAGTTTGTCATATTACGGTTTCGATTTATAGATCATTATTTTTATTATTAGCCAAAATTTCAAGTCCTGTGGGTCTTTAAACTACTAGAAAATCGAACAGGCCGTCAGGAATTGTTAGCCTAGTTTCCCCCAACACTAACAAAACCACGATGTGTACCTTATTTACCAAAGGGAATCTTACAAGTGATTTAAACTAAGAACTTGCAAAAACCTAAAGCAAACTTTATTTGTTAACAAAATATAACGTTTATTAAAGCTGGCGGGAGCACAAAGGCTCACAATTAACTTTACTGAAGCTCTGAAGAGATCCAACAACGTCTATGTTTTAGCATCTAACTTATAAAAACGTCTATTCATTCCGTTCTTTGCAAATTAAAATCTTCACTAAATAAAAGATTCTTCGCGAATGCCTTAGTCCTCATAAAAACAAGCTTTGCATATTTAAAAGTCTATCCTGAAACTTGTAAAACTCTTGGCTTTTTTCCAAACTATAATTTCGGTTTTAAAAAGCGTCTGTATAAAATACTAGCAAAAAGCAAAAATTTATATAAGTTAAGGGGCAAGCTTAGAGTGCAACATTGCATGATCAAGTCAAATTTATATCTTAAAACAACAACACTACGTGTCAAAACACATATCTATTTGTAATTTTTTTAAGCATGCGAAGGATTGAAGATCGAGTGAACGATGGACAAAACCACGAGCACGAGAGTCTTCAAAATCCGGGCAATCCTGGACATAAACACAAAACACAAAACATGAGAAAGGAAGAGGCGAGCATTCCTCACATCACACTTATTCATAAAACTATTATACCAAAAACTACAACTAGGGATAAGCTGGTTTTGCCACCGCACTCAAACGCGAAGCGCTTGTTTTTGGTTAAACCGAGTCATGAGCCTGACTCGAAACCACCGAATTTAGTGGTTCTCGCATGGGGAAAGATTGAGACTAAGACAACCATTCGTGGTATGTCCCCTCAAAAATAGTGTTTAAGTCTATGATCGTTCACTTTGAAATTTGGTTTGTCGTTTTAAGATAACTCGACGGTACCATAAGGGAAAACTTGAGCAATGGTGAATGGACCAGTCCAACGGGTTTTGACCTTCCGTGCCCCGAGAAGAAAAAAAAAAAAAATTTAATCGTAATTTGTAGGAGAAGACACTCGATCACCAACGTTGAACAAAGGCGGTTCATAATCTTGGAGTCATGAATCTTCTTGTCTTTCTCTTTGAAAATCAAAAAGCAAAAACAGATTAGGTACTTATCTAAATGAACACAAATAAGCTGAATTTAAGAAAACTGGCTAAATGGTTAAGCTAGAAAAAGGATTTTAAAAAGACGGACTAAACTACTTTGTTTTTGGCTTTTTAGAAAAAAAACTAACTACTTGCAGACTAATTTTACGACTCGAAAAGACTTTTAACCAACTAAAACCTGAAAATAAATTATCTTAAGGCTAAAATAAGCTAGGAATAATCAAAAGTTAATTAAGTAAAGCTAAAATAAGACCACAATTTAGTCTGTAATGTGAGACCTTTTTAGAAAATTTGATGAACAAGCATGTCTGATTTTGCAAAAAGGTGTCTTCCAACATCATTTAACTTTAAACAGTATAAATTGATGCATTAGGAATCACATATAGAACACAAACAACCATACCTAAAATACCTTTTTAAGAAAATTAACCCATAAGCTTATTGAGCAAACTTAAATCCTGCAGACTTAAACTATTGATAATAGTAAACTAGAAAACTTAACAGAACTCATTTTTAGCTTATAAAAACCACTACTCAGACCTTATTTGAGCTTATGAAACTGATTCACAAACCAAAAACAACATTAAACCTTATTTGACCCATTTTGAAGCTTAACCCAAACACTCCTTTAAATTTTGAAACTCATGTTTTAAGCTGTAAATGACCTTAATAAGCTTTTAATTTTAAAAACAGATTAAGCACTAAGCATATAAGAGACAAATGAGCAATAACTAAAGAGAAATGAGCACTTAATAATGAGATAAGCAAATGAGTAGTTTTGACTGTAAAATAGACAGATTATATGAAATCTTAAAGCAAACTTTAACTAAGCTATAAACTAAGCATATTAAGCTAGTTTATAATAGAATAAGCATGAATAAGCAAACTAAAAGTGGAATTAAGAATAATAGGCAAGTGAATAAGCTAAATAAGAAAAATAAAGCTAAAAAGTAAAAAAATGAGAAGTACCTTTGTCCCATCTAAACAGAGACTTAAAGTGCTCAAAGGAGCTTTTTCTACAAGCTCCAGCTTGTTAAAAACAAGCCGGTATTGTCCATAAGCCCTTCCCTTTTTTGCTTATCTTCCATAATTAGAGTTGAGGTATTTTTGTGGTGAAATATGAAGTGAATAACTTATGAAGTAAACAGGGAGCTTATTCAGCTTATTATCTATTATCTAAACACATTCAAACCATAATTTCATAAAAGTAAAAACAGAATTTAAGAACACAATTTAAATGAAAACTGAATTTTATTAATCTTTAAAGAGAGTAAATTACAATAAAATAAAAACAATAAGCTAAAAGTTACTACAGTAAGCTAAAGCTAAAAACTAGACATTCTTCAAGTGTGTGAGGAGGCCTCCTTATATAGAATTCAGAGGAAGGATCCAAAACCCTAAGACGCTCCTCATCAACCAATCCTGGCCCTTCAATCTTGATTATTCTCCACGCAATCATTTAGAGCCCTTGGATTTGATGCCACGTCTCATCCACCAATCACAACTTATAGGATTGCCAGCGTGTCATTCTAAGTGTCAGAGAGTGTCATGGATAAGGTTTCTAGAAGCATATGAGAGCGAGGGATTAGGTGAATTGATTTTACCCGCCACTAAATCATTTGCAGTTAAAATAAAGGGGAGGGAGGAGGATGGAGCAACAGTAAATGTTGACTCGTTTAATATTTGTTTGACTAGGACTATGACTTGGGCTGGAATATGGGTTTGGTTTTATGGATGTTGGGCCAGGATTAGATAAGTGGACTAGATTTGGATTTTTATAAAAAGGCTTAGTATGGATAACATGTTAATGGACTGGATCGGCCCAATAAGTGGGTACGGGTTGACCCATTAAGGATGTATATGCCTTCAGCTTCGGTTTTCCGGGCTCTTTCCATTCCCGTGCTCGGTTTTATCTGTTTCGTATTATTTTTGTCCTTTTGTGCAATATCCGTTACCTGCAAGACACAATTTACAATACAAACATATAAAATGCATTTTTGTGTATTTATTAGTTATTATTGGTCTTTTTAGCTCGTTTTATTAGGTAAAAGGTATGTGTATTTAAGCACATACCAAAATCCCTCATACTAAGCTATTGTCGTGTCCTCAAGCAAGTTCAGTGTTGGTCATTTTGCTAGACGAAATGTACAGGAAGTGTTGATTCTAAACGCAAGTACTTGCATTCAAACTTAAGGAGCTGGATAAGTCTGAAGAACCCAAGGCCTTGTTGTCTGTTGATTCAATGTTAAACTGGTCAGACCATGAAGGTGAAGATGAGGAAAAAGGTGCTGCACAAGTATATGGGATGATTGCTGGAGATGATGATGATGCTGCTGGTGATGCTTCTGGTGATGTTTCTGATGCTGCTGCTGAATTTGCTCTTATGGGTTTAACTTCTCAGGTACATACTTGCCCTTTTGGTTGTGAACATAAATATGCAGAACTTAAAAAGGATTTTGATAATCTGAAGTTCAATATAAAGATTGTTATATCCAGGTTCAAGCATATAAAAATTACTTACAAACCTTCTAGAAACAAAGAAGAGCATGGTACCAAAGCAATCGCTAGCATTAGAAGAAAGAATTAGAATATTAACTGCTGATTTAGAAAACACTACAAACATGTTAAAATATACTGAAAAACTGAATGATCAGGTTAAACTTGAAAAACTGAATGATCAGGTTAAACTTGAGGAGTCTAAGGCAAGGTTTGACAAATGGAAGAAGTCTTCCAAAAAACTAGACAATACTGATCAATAGTCCCATGTACCTCTAGATCAAAATTTGGTTTAGGATTTGGAGTGGAAACTTTTAGATCAGAAGCTGAGATTGTTTGATCCCTCTGCCCCTAGCACTCTTTGACACCACACTCTGTGGATGTAGAAGGGAAACCTCCTTTATGACGGTTTGTCAAAGCTGTTGGAAATGCATGATGTTTTTCACCTATAACAGGAACATTCATTGCCTACTTCCATACAAGTCTGGCCGTGATGATACACAGGTTACCTATGGTTCAAAGTCTATTACTTTTTTGATTGAACTCTCTGAATCTAATGACTTTGTCTCTTGTGTAACAGTGACAAGTGCCTCAGGACTCAGAGCCTACTGGTTTTGCATTTGTGTTTCAAGTGTCAAGTCCTCAAGTCCAAGACATATGGGAACACGTAGCCTCTGCATCTAGTTCGTTGTTCAAGAAAGTGTCAAGGACTGACGGACCTCTACCAAGTTCCACTTTGTTGATCCTAGTTTTTCTTTTAAGGAGAATGTAAAATCTCATAGGAAAATATGATATATAAGAGTGGAATAAACAATAGGAAGTCATTGTAAAAACATTACTTTTGGTTCTAGTAAATCTGCTTTGTTTGTAGTAGTAAATTTCATTTGATTAAAGATTGTGATTTTTATGAGCATAAAGTTTGGGATTGTATAATAACATATGTGGATAATGTAGGCAAATATTCCCCTCATTCTATTCCTAGGCAGCATATATTCCTGCTGGTAGTAGGGTATCCACAGCATTGTTTCTTTGACGGTGGTTGGTAGTGCTTTTCCTGCTGGTAGTAGGGATTAAAACCATCATCTGTTTTCTACTTTTGCCTTGGTAGTTGCTTTTCCTGCTGGTAGTTGGAATAACAGCATCTGTTTCTGCCGGTAGGCCATTTTTGCTGGTTGATAAATCATGCTGCTAGACCTTATGACGACCAACAAGCCATTATTTTCATCATTTTAGTGCAGGCCTGGCGTTTATAACCCAACCTTTGTAATGGATGAGGGAAGAAAGTGGTGGATCTGCTGTTAAGACCTCGCAGGTTCGTTCTTGGAAAATTATAAGGCCATATATGCAGTGGGGATCAAGAAACAATGGTGGATCTATAAATCTACATGGTTTAACTCTTAAATGATCCACAAGGCAGGTCCAAGTCAGTAATGACTTGGGTCTCCCATGTATTCTAATGTTGTTGTTGTATTGTTTAATTTGTAGGACAATCCTCATAAGAATAAAGATTTAGGAATTGTAGATAGTGGTTGTTCAAGAAGCATGACAGGTAATAAGGAGAAATTGATGACTTTGTGAAGATTAAAGGAGGTAATGTAACTTTTGGAGGTAGGGATGATGGCAAAATCACTAGAAAAAGGCACTAATAAGGACTTCCCAAACTGATTTTTGAAGATGTTTATTATGTGGAATGTGCTTTCAAATTTTAATTTGTTCTATGTATCACAAATTTTGTGATAAAAGAAACAAAGTCTTTTCATGATACAAAGTGCCTTGTTTTACCAAAAGGATTTACAACTTACCTGAGAGTAGTCAGCGGTGGTTCGTATAGTTCCAAGAAGGACAATCGTTTACAGCGTCAATTTGACTGAAATTCAACTGAAAGAGATACAACCTATTTGCTGCAAAAGCATCCTCTGATGGATCTACACATGGCATAGAAGGATGGCTCATGTGGTTTTCAAAAACATCAAACAAGCTGGCCACAAAGTATGGATTAGTCAATGGGCTTCCCTCCAAACTCTTCACAAATTATCACAACTGTGTTGCCTGCAACAAAGGAAAGCAACACAAGGCTTCTTACAAGGTCATCACAGCTATAAGCACCATTTTTGAGCCTCTCCAGTTACTTCGCACATGATCTTTTTGGTTCCTACTTCCTCAGAAGAATTAATAAAGTAAAACTCCCCTGGTGGTCAATGATGACTTAAGCAGGTTTAGTTGGGTTTTCTTTTTGGGGACTAAGGATGAGACCTATTATATCCTTAAGGACTTTATTACTTTTATTGAAAACCAGTTAAATAAAAAGGTTAAAGCTATAAGGTGTGACAATGGGACAAAGTTTAAAAATTCTAAATTAATTGAACTATGTGGGTCCAAGAGGATTAAAAGGGATTATAGCAATGCCAGAACCCTACAACAAAATGGGATTGCTGAAAGAAAGAATAGAACCCTTATAGAGGCAGCAAGAACTATGCTTGCTGACTCTAAGTTACCTACCATGTTTTGGACAGAAGCAGTTAGTACTGCTTGTTATGTTTTGAACAGGGTTCTAGTGACTAAACCCCATAACAAGACACCTTATGAACTAGTGTCTGGGAAAGTTCCCAACATCAGTCATCTTAAACCTTTTGGGTGTCTTGTGACCATACTTAACACCAGTGACCACTTGGGAAAATTTGAGGGAAAAGCTGATGAAGGTTTTATTGTTGGGTATGCTGCTCATAGTAAGGCTTATAGGGTCTACAATTTATCCAGCAAAAAGATAGAAGAAACACTTAATCTGAGATATCTTGAAGATAAACCTAATGTTCAGGGTTTGGGTCATGAGTGGTATTTTGACCTTGACTATTTGACTGATTCTTTAGGTTATACTCGTTTCAAAACTAATCAACCTGCAGGTACCCAAGATACTAACATACATGCAGGTACACAAGATGATTCAGATTCGGAGTGTGATGAACAAGTAATTGTTGTTCCTTCTTTTCCTTCTAACTCTTTTTCAGGTCCTAAGGTTCATGACGCTATCGAAATGGCGGAGAGCAGTTCAGATTATGCAGAGGAACTTGTTAGGCTTCAAAAACAAGCATATGAAGCCAATGCTACAGCTGAGAAGCATTTGAGTCAAGTTGATCTTGCAGCCAGTAGGAATAGGGTTCCTGCTGGTAAGATTGATTCTGCTGCTGGTGTTTCTTATGGTCCTACTGAAACCTCTACTCCTGTTTTTAAACCTGTTCATACTGATGCAACATCACTTCCTCCTAGTCACTTATTGGGCTCAAGTGCACATTCTACCAGATATCCTTCTCCTTCTGACCTTGCAAATTCCATGTCCTCATCTTCAAAAATGGAGGACATACACCACCATCCTGACACTAGCATTTTCTCTTCCTCTTCATATGATGATGATTTTGGTGGTACTGTCACCAACTTAGCACCAAGTATAGTTGTTGATTATGTTCCTACTAAGAGGGTGAAATATTCATCATCAATCCACAGTTACAATTGGAGATCTCTCTTACTGTTAGACAAGAGGTATTATTGAAGAAGTCTAAATTTGGTGCAAGTGCTTTTGTTAGCTATGTTCATGATCAACAAAGGAACAATCACACAGACCATTTCCATTGTCTGTTTGCTTGTTTTCTATCACAACTTGAACCAAGCAGTGTTGCTCAAGCTCTTAATGATCCTGCATGGGTTGAAGCTATACAAGAGGAGTTGCAACCATTTATTAATTATGAAACGTTGGTAGCGTGTTCCCTCTACCAGATGGGAAAATTACCATTGGACAAATATGGATCTGAAGATCAAATAAGAGATGCAGAGGTATATTGTAAGGAATTAAAGCCAGGTTGGTGGTCAAGTACATAGGCAAGAGAAGGGCAATTGATTTTGATGAGGTATTTGCTCCAGTTGCTAGATTGAAGCGATTAGGGACTATTCTTAGCATTTGCCTCATATTTGGGAATTTTTGGTTATATCAAATGGATGTGAAAGTGCTTTCCTTTATGGGGAAATTGAAGAAGAAGTTTATGTTACTCAACCTAAGGGATTTGAAGATACTCATTTCCCTAAGCATGTTTAAAGAGTTGCTGAAGATTTGTATGGTCTTCATCAGCACCAAGGACTGGTATGCAAGATTGTCTACTTTTCTGTTAAAGCATAATTACAGAAGAGGAACAATAGACAAAACTCTTTTCATTAAGAAGAATTCTAGGGATATCATACTAGTTCAGGTCTATGTGGATGACATTATTTTGGGTCTACAAACAAGGCCTGGTGTGATGATTTTGAGGTCTTGATGAAAGAAGAATTTGAGATAAGTGTTATGGGTGAGTTAACATTTTTCTTAGGCTTACAAGTAAAGCAGAAGCCTAATGGAATCTTTATCAGCCAAGATAAGTATGTCCAGGACATGCTTAAGAAATTTGACATAGAGAGTGATTCGTGGGTAGTATACACTTAAAATATCACAAATGCAGATTCTAACCGAATGCCCTTGACCAAGGCAAAAGGTCAA
>BQNB010108696.1:0-20571 GCA_026074375.1 Tanacetum coccineum
AATCCCAAGGCTCTGCGCTTTTTGTGAGCCTTGTGCATGTGTGGACCTCGATCTGAAAAAATCCCTAGAGCTTGAGCCTTAGAGCCTTATAGCCTAGGCGCGCCTTAAGGCTTACTTTTTAAAACTATGCTCGTGAAAGTAATAATGTACTTGCTTAACGTAGACTAAACTTAGTCTAGTGATGAAATATGCTTAAAGATGTTTCTCGCTATTCGCGAGATAACCTAATGATTATATGTAAAGTCAAATATATATATGTTTAGAATAAAACGTTCAAGTAATGAATAAAAGTTAACCTGAAAATGTCAGTTGTCAAACATTTTTATCAGTGTTATATTATAATGTATTATTATATATAAATAGTACATATCCTGGCTACAATGATGGTTTAGGTTTCCCAAATTTTGGTTTATGCGAAGTGGTAGGTTGTTTAGCTATGAGATTTACTCGACCTGGACAGTCCAACTGGTCAAGATAGTCGTTCGTCTTCAAGACACCAGAGCAAATTGAATGGTTATCTTCTTTTTGTGCAATTCTCGATGGATAGGTTTCATATTGGCATGAAGGGCAACATTCTTCCTTTCATGGTTTGATGGCCTTTGCGTTTTTTGTTATGTTATTCCATGCCATTATTTTTTTATGGCAAGAATCGATGACGAGGTTTCATAGCCATGTGATCCTTCAATGTATGGTATTTTGGTTTCTTTTTTTAGTTTGTGTGTTATTACTGAATTCTTGGACATGTGTTTGTGTTTGTTTAAGCTTTGTCATAGGTATCATATGTATGTTTATTCACCCTTTTTTTATAAATTGCAGCCAACAAGATATCAACAAGAATAGAATACGAGAGGGGTTTGAACCCGATCATGCGTAACTTTATATGTATCTTACCAATGAAGAAAACATTACATCGATTGGTGGACCATAAATTGTAGGGGTTTTCACTTCGTGGTTTTGTGTTGTTTAAGCTTTGTTATAGGTGTCGTATAGCGGTGTCCAAAAACATCGAGGAACCAAAAGAACATTGGAACCGTACCGGAACCCTACCAGAACCGAGACATATATTAGAACCATGGTCCGGTTCTTGGTTCATAATTCCAAATTTTCGGTTCTCGGGACGATTCAGGACGAAACTAGCCGGTTCCGATACTTTCCCAAAAAGAACCATTCTTTAGAAAATATGAATTTTTATAGGTATTGTTTGGGATATTATGTAGAACATGTAGCTGATGAGGTGTCATTTTATACACTTTTTCGGGGCCATTTAACCCCCAATATCGTGTATTTATGCCCAAAATAGGTACTTAATCGTTCCTTTTCAGGTATTTCTCATTTGGATGACATTTGGACGAATTACACGTGACTTGGGCTCATTTGGAGAAGAAACGGACGAGACTACGAACCAACACCAAGACTCTTGAAGATTTGTGCTCACAGAGCCTGGAGACGGCGTCACACATCATACACGACGCCGTCACACTTCATCTAGTGACGGCGTCACACATTTCAAGACGGCGTCAGCCCGCACCGACTCAAACGCAGATCTAGAAGATTCACTTTCACGATGGCGTCACGACTAAAACGCGACGCCGTCGCCGCGAATTTCTTATATATACAAACCCGAATTTAGGGTTTTGAGTGTGTAACTTTAGAATAAAAAGAGGGTACGAACCCTAGTTCGTTTAGCAGCCATAGAAGACGATTTTAGGGCTTAAAAACCCTATTGTAACTCTTCCAATTCATGTTTTAATCAAGTAAGATTTACTTTATCATTCAATATGTCTATGTGTTGTGTGATTAATTATTCTTGCTTTATTCTTAACATGCTAGGCTAAACCTATTATTGTGTTTATTTATGATTGTATGAAACCTAGAATGTAGATCTTAGTGATGTTGCTTCTTGTGATGGATGTGCACGTTAGGCTCTAGAAAACCAGCTTTCTGTCTATAATTGTTGTTGATATGTCTAGGGAAACGTGATTGTGTAGAAAGGATACCGGTGGTAACAGTCTTCATACTACCTTACCCTGATTCCGGTTGATCCCTCTTAGGTTATTTCACATGCATTCAATATGTATCATATGGGCCTTGTAATAGTCTTCATACTATCTTACTTATGCGTTGCCCTAAGAGCGTATTGCGTAGACGGCATTTTCGTGTAATTTGTCTATACTTTAGGAAATACCTACACAGATTATCACAAGTGTGACAAGGCAACAACATTAGGAGAAGCAATCTAGGGAGTAATACATGATTAAATAAGCACAATCTTTTATCCCATTGTTATCACCTTTAGTTTAGATCATTATTTAGCTTAATTAGCTAAAACCAAACCACTCTCTCCAATATATGATTTTACCTGCTTTCATAAAATATAAAAATACAAAAAAAATCTTCCTTCAACCCTTAGAATTCTGTTAGACCGTGATTAAGCTTTCCCAACCTATTCCTCGAGTGAACGATAAACAACCCCGAGTCTTGCCTATACTACACTACAACGATTAGGTGCACTGCCTAAGGAGTTGTAAAACTTCTCGTGTAGAAGTCCTACGACGACCGCACATCAGTAGCCTTTTAATAAAATAACACCCTGACCATTAGGCCCTTACTAAGCTATAAAAAATTCTAAAACCTAAATGTGAATGAAATTGAAGATCTTTTGAATGATGACGAGGTTGTTAAGGATATGGAATAAGCGGTAGGAAGTTATAAAGGCAATTGAGTGATGAAGCGTTAAGCTTTTTTGAGGTTTGGAACACAAATGCGTATTCTTGATACTTTTAAATAATTATAAACTTATATTTTTATATTTTGTGTTTTTGTATATGTTATTCTGAACTATTAGAATTATTGGAATGATTTGCATTGTTGTAGACATTTTTGTGTGTGTTTGTATTGTTATAGTATATCATTTATAAATTATTGAAAAATAAAAAATGAAGTTTTCAAAACACAATGGTTCTCGTCGGGAATTACCAAAAATTTCCGTACTGAAACCGAACCGAAGAACTTGGGACGGCTCTTGGTTCCACATTTTCCTTATTTTCGGTTCTTATGGTTCCGGTTCGGTTTGCTTCTAGTACCATGGACACCCCTGGTGTCGTATGTGTGTGTACTCACCCTTTGTTTACTGACTACTACAACATGATATCAATAAGAATTAGAGATGATTGGGAATGGAAACCGGCCATGCGTAACTTTATATGAATCTCACTAACCAAGAAAACATTACATCAATTGGTAGACTGTAAATTGTAGGGGTCTTCACTTCATAGTTATAAGTTATTTGACAATATCATCTGTTTTTGTAATAGTTCGCGTCCTAACTTCATTTTGCTTTCGTTATGGTGCGGTGAGTTGCAACGCAAAAGATTTACAATCCTCCTAGGCAGAGTTCCTAATCGTTGTAGTGTAGTATAGGTAAGACTCGAGGGATTGATCGTTCTCTAGGAGAATAGTTTGAGTAGGTTCGAATCTTATAGTTACTAAGGTCTAGAGGGTTAGAGAAGATTGTTTTGTGCTTTTATATTTTCTTTATAAAGCAAGTAAAATCTCGGGTTTGAAGGGGGTTGATTTAACTAACTAACTACTCCTCATTCTATACTAATTGCAGAAAAGTAAAGTGATAGAAACACTCGTATGGTTAAAAAAATGTGCACACCTAATCATGCACTACTCCCTAGTTAATATACCTCGTTTTATTACCCGTCACCCTGATTAATGTAATGTGTAAGTATAAAATACTTAATTCGGAATCCACCCAAATGGCAAGGTAGTATGAAGACTATTGTTGGGCTTCCTTTAACTTAATCGCGTTTCTCTAGACGTCTATGCTAATGTAGTATCTTATAGCTAGTTTTCTAAAAGCTTAATGCGCACACCATTAACAAAAAGCAATAATCAAAGAGATAATTAATTAAGTTTCATGCAATCATAAGCAAACCCAAATTTGATTTAGCCAAGCATGTTAATTGTAACGCCCCGACCCTAAAGGGTAGAAGTATTACAAATATGGTGTGACATCAAAGGTATACATAATCATAACACAAGCATAAACAGCGGAAGTCTTAAATAAATAACCAAAGGAAAATAATTTCATCATGACTTAAAGGAACATAAGTTCACAAAGGACAAACATATCCAAACTAATAACAAAATAACGAACTTCATGAAAAGAAACAAATCATATAATCAAAACTAAGATCTCTATATGGTAATTCTACACTCATCACTCATAGCTCGAAAGCAACCCCCACACCTAGCTTAGATACCTGCTGCAGGAAAAGAAATGGGCTTGAGCTACAAAGCCCAGAGAACATATATAAAAACGTAACGCACAAGATAACGAAAAATCAAAGGATACGATAAAAGGTGCAAAGGATATCAAAAGACATAGATCAAATTAATATACAGGTAAGACAAAATCAAAGTCAATCATAGTGTAAGTAAGATGAATCAGAAGGAATCAAAAAAGTCAGGAGACAAAACCCAGCCCAAACAATTGAAACACAAACATAGTAACCATGGAGTCGCGAGCACCAAATTATGTGAAAGACCGTGGAATGCACCAAAACATCAGTCACCAAATATAACAAATGTCATAATATCATAATCCATCGAATACAAAACAAATCTAGGATGCATGCCATACGCCCCTTAACCGAATAATAATCTTTACAATGCGCATAAAATATCAAATGGGGAACGGTATGAGAAAATCAATCACTCACAACAAAGTCATTGCCAAAGGTGCATCAATGACACGTCCATGTTACCTTCATGGCTAGAGAACCAAATAGATGCTTGCTCTCCAAACTGAGGGTTTCAAAGCAAAGTCATATCAAATTCATTTTCAAAGGGGATCATAGCAAAGGTTTAATGTCAAAGGTTCATATATCAAAGGAACATATCAAGTTTAAATAGAACATAATGACAGATCATATAAGAGACCAAGATAAAAGATCAGAGCGAAATGTAGTAAATCCACATAAGTAACTCAAAGATAGAGAGGACTATGTCATGAGAAACCTTAAAACGATAAGGTCAGTAATATCTGTACCTTATTCCGAAGCAAAGCGAATAAATCAAAGAAAACACCACAGGAATCAAAATCACTCCTCTTGACCGAACCCTAAAGAAATGACGAAATCCGAATGTACAAACATTCATTTAAGTTATACCTTTCCATTTTAGTAAGTTTCGGCCAATAAGTAATATTCATCATTTGAAATTCTATTAAGTATTTGATTAGCTTAGGGACTTAACAAGCCAACCTTAACAAGTTAGGGTTAAATAGAACAACTTTCACATATTTTTAGGGTTTAGTATACAAAATCAACAATTTTCAAGGTTAAAATGAAATACTCAAAAGTTTCACTTTATGTCAGATTATCCCTTTCCATTTTCTATAATTACAATCAAACCCTTAATTTATACAATTTACATATTTAGAGCCCTTTTGTTTATTAATTATTTAAACAATATCTTTAATTATCTATAATTACAAAACAAGTCCCTTATAAGATTCGAAATATGACAAATCTCATACATTATACATTAAAAGTACTGACCAAAACCTTCACTTTTCAGAATTTACAATTGCAGTCCCATCTTTTTAATTAATTAATTTCTAATTACTTATTATATGTAATTAACCATTTTAAATCCAAAATAATATCAATATGACATTTTATACCCCCCAACTTATTTTATACAGAATATAATAAATATAATAACATGTCTAAAACAGACCCCATAGTTTCAGAAATTACAAATCACCCCCTTATACTTTAAATATTCAAATCGGCTAATCAATTAAATCCACAAAACCCTAATTTATTTTTCCCAATCACAAACACAATTATTTCCCCATCATTAGCATTAAGAGAACCTGGAAAAATTATTAAAACCCTAACCCTAATTTTATTTCTTTCCTTTTTCCTTTTATTCGAAATCGGCAAACAAAGATAAATCCCCAATAATTATTCGAATCCTTCCTAAATTTTTCCAACAATTTATCTGAGTCATATATGATATAAATACCCTTAGAAAAATATAAAATCAATTGTACAAATAATTTTTATGCCGATTTCATAATTAACTAAAAATTAGGGTTTCGAACATGTTTTAATTTATAAAATCAATATAACATGCATGAATATTTTTCTTAAGCATAGAACGAATTAATATGATGAAAAATGAGATACAAAAATACCTTTGATGATTCTTGATGATTTTATGAATTTATGCTATTCGGTTGTGTTATTCGAACCAAAATAATTACCCCGATTGAACCAAGCACTCTACAATCTTCCCACTATTTTTCCCACAATCCTTGACCTTCAAAACACCCTAGAAAATTCGTCCTTGCCCTTGAAAGAACTTATATGCCGCCACTTTATATTTTAGGGTTTCGGTGATATTGTTTTTAGAGTTTTAAACAAAATAAAATGTATAAAAGAGTTATAATGGGGGTTAGGCCGAACTTTTGGGCTTCCAAAAGTGAATAAATCAGATATTAAAACTTGCATAATTTATTTGTAATTATCCATATTTATTTCATATTAATTGTAAAGTATAAATACTTAAATGCATTTAATTCGGCTAATAATATATATACAAAAATATTAATTATTTTTCTTATATAATATAAGGTATTTTAATCTTACATAAATTTCATAATTGTCACATGTTGCATTTTTATAATTTCTAACATTTAAATGAAGTTTATTTAAGCTTTTATGGATTTTATTGCATTAGGGGTATTTTGGTAATTTTACACTTGATGAGATTTTTAGGTTTTACAACTTCTTCCCCTCTAAAAAAAATTTTGTCCTCGAAAATTGAAATGAACCGGAATGAAAACGAAACGAAAACATACCGAACTAGACAAAGAAATGAGGATAACTAGCTCGCATAGACTCTTCGGTCTCCCAGGTAGCCTCACGCTCTGGGTGATTCTTCCAAAGAATTTTCACAAAAGGAATGACTTTGTTTCTCATGACTCTCTCTTGACGATCCAAAATGGATTCAGGTTCCTCGGACAAAGACATATCAGGCTGAATCTGATCAAAAGGATAAGATGCGACATGCAATGGATGATAATGGTATCCCCTCAAAAGAGATACATGAAAGACATCGTGAACGTGCGATAACTGCGGAGGAAGCGCCAGACGATACGAAACCTCTCCAATACGTTCCAAAATCTCAAACGGACCAATGAATCGAGGACTGAGCTTGCCCTTGATCCCAAAACGTTTAACTCCTCTGAATGGCGAAACTTTCAGAAATACACGATCTCCAACTTGAAACTCTAAGTCACGTCGATGCTTATCAGCATAACTCTTCTGTCGCGATCTAGCCTCTTTCAATTTCTCCACCTTAGCAACCGCCACTTCTCCATTAGTAATCTCGATGACTCGGACCTTCAATCAAACGCTCACCTACTTCATCCCAGCAAATAGGTGCTCGACATTTTCTACCATACAAAAGCTCAAAAGGTGCTGCCTTGATGCTAGCATGCCAACTATTATTGTAGGCAAACTCCACCAAGCATAAATATTCATCCCAACTACCTGTCCATTCCAAAGCACAAGCCCTCAACATATCTTCCAAGGTCTGAATGGTCCTCTCTGACTGACCATCGGTTTGAGGATGAAATGTTGTACTGAACTTAAGACGAGTTCCCCAAGCTTTCTATAATCCTTTTCCCCCAAAACAAAAAAACGGACGTAAACTTCCGATCTCTGTCGGACACAATAGAAGACGGTGTACATGACAGTCAAACGATTTCCTGTCGAAAAATTTCCGCCAACTACGAATACCATAGTTCTTCCGAATAGGTAAGAAATGAGCAGACTTGGTTAGCCGATCAACAACCACCCAAATCGCATCAAAGTCCTTTTTCCTGATAGTAGGCAAAACCGGTAACGAAATCCATGGAAATCTCATCCCCATTTCCACACAGAATGCTCCAACTGCTGTATCAAACCACTACCCTCTGAGGTCCATTTTGACCTGCTGACAAGTCATACACTTGGATACAAACGTAGCCACATCTTGCTTCATGCCGTTCCACCAAAAGTACTGTTTCAAATCTCTGTACATTTTGGTTGAACCTGGATGAATAGTAAATGGAGAACTATGAGCTTCCGTCATAACCTTCTCGCGACGTCTTGATCCATTTGGAACACATAGCCTATCTTCAAACCACACAACACCGTCATCATCAACACTGAACTCAGTATGTTTACCGTCTTCAACATTCTGCACAATACCCAAACTCACCGTCGTCCCTTTGAGCTTCTTGATCTGTCATAGGTTAGACTCCTATCCTACAGACTCGCCCAATAGCCACCAGAACCTCGTACACATAACTCAACATCCAAAGCGCATTAAATCACAAGGATTATGAATCAAAACAAGCTATCAACCCAGATTTTTCCGACTTAGCGCGTCGGCAACCACATTAGCCATGCCCGGATAGGTACTAGGATGTTAGAGTCATAATTTTTTCAGAAGTCCAACCATCTCTCTGTCACATGTTAATTTCTCGCTGAGTAAAAATTGTTTGTGCTCCTATGACTATAAATATATCACAAGCTTCACCATACAGATAGTGTCTCCAATCTTCAATGCAAAAACCACCGCAGCTCACTCAAGATCAATAGGGTTGGAATAATTTACTTCATAAGGTTTCAGCTGCTCGAAGCGTAGCAAAAAAAAAAAAAAAAAGTAAAAAAAAAGGATCACCTACCATGTTGCATCAAAACACAACCCAAACCTTCCTCGATGGCATCACTGTATATTGAAAACCACCGAACCTGATGGAAGAGTCAATAGTCGAAGCAGACACCAAGCTCCGTCTTTTAATTCCTCAAAACTATCCGGACCACACCGTCCACACAAAACTTCTCACCTTTCTCATCAGCTGGTAAGAGGTAAAGCTAATCGGGAGAAACCCTCACAAAACGTCGGTAATACCCAAACAAGCCCCAAAAACGTTCTCACCTTCCGTCACCTGTAGTAGGTCTCGCCATTGGTGATAGCTTCAACCTTTTGATGGATCCATAATGATGCCGTCTACAGATACAATATACCAAGAAAGCGACTTCTGTAACCAGAACTCGCACTCGAAAACCTCGCATACAACTTCTTCTGTCTAAGATCTCCAACACAATCCAAAGATTCGCTCATGCTCTTCTTCAACGTAGAGTTAACGTGGATGTCGTCGATGAAAACAATAACGAAACTTATCAAGGTACTCGTGAAAATACGGTTCATCAATCCATAAACACAGCAGATCATTAGTCAACCGAAGGTCATAACCAAAATTCCTTAAGTGGCCCATAACGCGTACGAAAAAGCAGTCTTAAAATATCCTGTCTCTCACACGAAGCTGATGATAACCAGGATCGCAGATCAACTTAGAAAAATTATTGGCCCCTTGCTGTTGGTCAAACAAATCTGCGATTCGCGAAGAGATAGCGGTTTTACGAATAGTAATACGTTGAGTTCGCGGTAATCAATACACAAGCGCATGCCCCTATCCTTCTTCGTAACAATAAGACCAGGTGCACCCATACGGTGAAACACAGGGTTAATAAAGCCATTCTCCAACATCTCACTGTAACTGCTCCCTTTACTCCTTCTATTCACAGTGCCATACGCTACGGACCTTTTAGAAAGGTTCACACCGGAATTAAACTCAAGCCAAATTCAATCTCTCTAGCCGGAGGAAGTCCAGGAAGTCAGTCGGAAAAAAACATCAGCGAATTCACGAACAACAGAAAGATTTTCAATATTAGGACTCTCCAAAGATGTGTCCATAACAGAAGCCAGAAAACCTTGGCACCCATGAGAAATCAAGGTACGTGCCTTCATAGCAGAGATGAGTTTAACGGACTTAAGCGGTGAGGAACCATGATAAACAAATTCAGGTTGGTGAACGTTACCAAAGATAACAGTTCTAGCATAGCAGTCAATGGTAGCTCGATGAGAAGCCAACCAATCCATGCCAAGAATCACATCAAAGTCGAGCATATGGATAGGAAGTAAATTCGCCAAATGAACACGATCATCAAAACGTATAGGGCAGTTAACATATTCATGATCAATAAGCATATGGTTCTTCATTGGGGTTGAAATGATTACACGTTCGATTAATGGTGTAGGAGTCATATTAAGTTTCTTAGCAAAAGTGGTAGATATAATAGCCGTAAGGTTAGGGAGAGCATTGGCCACAACAGCAGTAATCATGGCCTCGAAGTTAGGAACATCGTCATCCGAATTCCTACGGGTAGTCACCATCTGAACGATCGAGAAAACGATTAGCAAACGAAAACAAGATAGGTTACGGAAGAGAGTTACGCAGAAGGAACCTATGTCGACCCAATCCTCACAGGTCATAGCCTAAGCTCTAAGGTCATAAGACCTCGTCATGATTAACCTGGCTGCTCTGATACCATAAAATTGTAACGCCCCAACCCAACGGGAGAAGTAACACACACACACACTCACACATGGACATAAAAGCATTCATAATCATAACACAAGCATAAACAGCGGAAGTCTTAATAAATAACCAAAGGAAATAAGTCAACATGACTTAAGGTACATAAGTTCTTAAAAGACAGACATATCCAAACGAAATAACCGAAATAACGAATGTCTCGAAAAGTAACAAATCATATATCAAAACTAAGATCTCTAGGGTAAGTCCACACTCAGCACTCATAGCCTGAAAGCAACCCCAGCTCCTAGCTTAGATACCTGCGCAGGAAAAGAAAGTCGGCCTGAGATTACAAAGCCCATTGAACAATAGATATACTCGAAAGCTAAAGATAACGAAAATCAAAGATACGATACAAGGTACAAAGGATATCACAATACATGATCAACGGGATACAAATATAAGGTAAGACAATCAGAAGCACAAATCATAGTGAAGTAAGATAATCAGAAAAACAAATCCAAATTAAGTGCAATCACCCAGCCAACAAATCATATCATAAGTAACCATGGAGTAGCTAGCTCCAAATGTAAAGACGGTGGATTGCACCCAATCATCAGTCACCAAATATCCAAATATCATAATGTCATAATCCATCGAATACAAAACAAATCTAGGATGCATCCATACGCCCCTTAAACAAATAATAATCTTCATAGTGCACATATAATATCAAATGGGGGACGGCGTGAGAAATCACTCACTCACACATGAGTCATGCCAAAGGTGCATCAATGACACGGCCATGTTACCTTCATGGCTAGGAAACAAATAGTGGCTTGGTTCTCAAACTGAAGGGTTCAAAGCAAAGTCATATCAAAGTTCATTTCAAAGGGATCATAGCAAAGGTTCAATGCCAAAGGTTCAAATATCAAAGGTTCAAATATCAAAGGTAGCATAGCAGGGTTCAAATGGAACATAATGACAGATCATATAAGAAAGGCCACAGATGAAGGCTCAGACAAATTAAGCAAACCCATAAGAAATCAAAGATAGGAGAGGAATATGTCCATGAGAAACCGTAACAATAAGGTCAGAAAGCTGAACCTTATTCCGAAGCAAAGCAAAAGTCAAAGAAAATCACCAATCAGAAATCAAAATCACTCCCTCTTGACCGAACCTAAAGAAATGATGAATTCGAATTACAAACCATTCATTTGAGTTATACTTTCTATTTTTAGTAACTTTCCATTTTTAGAAACTTTCCATTTTTAGTAACTTTCTATTTTTAGAAACTTTCCATTTTTAGTAACTTTCCATTTTTAGAAACTTTCCATTTTTAGTAACTTTCTATTTTTAGTAATATTCATCATTTGAGATTCTATTAAGTATTTTGAATAGCTTAGGGACTTAATATGTCAACTTCACAAGTTTAGGGTTAAATATGACAACTTTCCATATTTTAGGGTTTAATATGCAAAATCAACAATTTTCAAGGTTAAAAGGGTAAATATCAAAGTTTCACATTTTATTCAGATTATACCTTCCATTTTCTGTATTTACAAGTCAAACCCTTAATTTTACATAATTTACATATTTAGTCCTTTTGGTTTATTAATTAATTAAACATTATCTTTAATTATCCATAATTACAAAACAAGCCCTTATAGATTCAAATATGACAAAATCATACTTTATACATTAAATACTAACCAAACCTTATACTTTTCAGAATTTACAATTTCAGTCCCTCTATTTTAATTAATTACTTTCTAATTACTTAATATATGAAATTAACCATTTTAAAATCCAAAAATAAACAAATGACATTTTTACCCCCCAACTTATTTTAATACTAATATAATTAAATATAATAACATGTCTAAAATAGACCCCATAGTTTCAGAATTTACAAAACAAGTCCTTATACTTTTAAATAGCAATTAGCTATTCAATTAATGCGCAAAACCCTAATTATAAATTTTTCCAAATCACCAACAAAATTATTTCTCATCATGGAATTAATTACACCTGGCAAAAATAGAAAAACCCTAACCCTGATTCATTTTTATCCTTTCCCTTTCCCTTTCTCTTATTTTCGAAATCGGCAAACACAAGTAAATCTCCAATAATTATTCGAATCACTTCCAAATTTTTCCAACAATTTTTATGAGTTATATGTGATATGAACAACCTTAGAAAAATATAAAATCAAATGTACAAATGGTTTTTAAGCCGATTTCATAATTACCATCAAAAATTAGGGTTTTCAAATATGATTTAATTTATAAAATCAAAATAAAATGCATGAACATTTTTCCCAGGTATATTATGGATTAATATGATGATAAATGAGATATAAAAATACCTTTGATGATTCTTGATGATTTTATGATTTAATAGTACCCGGTTGCTTAATTCGAACCAAATAATAACCACGATCGAACCAATCACTCCACAAACTTCCCACTATTTTTCCCACACTCCTTGACCTTCAAATAACCTTAAAAAATCGTACGTGCCCTTTGAAAAATTTTGTGCACTTCCACTTTTGGATTTTAGGGTTTCGGTGGTGTTTTTGAGATATAAAGTTGGGTCCAGTCAGTTTTTGCTTCTCGAAGAAGCCCCTGAAGACTGAATTGCTTGCTAACGAGGTTGTCATCTACAATTAGAAAAAGTTCAAATATTAGTATTGTCAATAATTAAATTCTTAAAAGAATTAACTACCTAATTAATTACTAATAAGACTAAGATCCAACTTGACCTCCTACTTATTACAGAATGTCTGACCAACGTGCAAACAAGTGGAATGCAACTCTTAGATTTATGAGACTAGTGACATTAGTAACTCTTATAGTAATGTCAAAAGCATATTTGGTCTCATCTTATGCCTCGGGTCCGAGGTCTGACTAGGGAACTCGAATTAAGTCCACCAAAACAGAACGTGCGAAAATTGACAAAGGTCTGACCAATGGAAAAAATTCGCCATGGGTTGGCAAGGCCCTGAGGTCTGACCAGAGAGGTCAAGCCAAATGCACGTGTTCTAGTTTTGGCTGGCATAGACTTAAAATTTCATATAAGGGTATACACATAAATGTGACAAAAAAGTGTACAAGAAGCATGCAAAACAACTTGTATCACAAAGTTAAGAAAACATTTTGTTAACCTTTATCATTTTGTCAAATGTTCTCGGTAGCTCTATTTTGGACTCACAAAGAAGCGGAGAAACAGGTCAGCGTGAAGCGTATTAAAAACCTGACTTCATTTGGGGAATCTTACTTCTACCCGCCTTAAACTTCTCTTATAGTTTGTCCATAATGGGTGAGCCGTACTTCCAATTGACTAATGATGCTATTGTATGTTAAGAAACCCCTTTGTTAACATTAGTTTTATTGTTGCCAATATGGTGGGATTACAAATTGATCAAACCCTATATTGTACTCCTACTTGGTCCGAAGACACAAGTAATTCCAATAATTCCCTCATATGCCAAAGCATGTAGTGGGGCGGGAGAAAATTAAAGATCAATTCAACCCCATATTGCGCATGTAAAACTAAAGCTTCACAAGAAATCAAATTTCATAGTTTAATGTCCGTATTAATTTGTCCAAAAACCCCGGTTTCGCAAATAACACATAACTGGTCACAAGGAGTAAAATTACGTGTGTAATATTAGACATGTTTTAATCCAAGTTTCTCTATAAGTTGTAAGTCCGTTTTCAAGAGTTTCATAAAGTCTTATATGCAAATATTGATTCAACACTGGCATTCACATATAATCAATCAAAGAGACTAAAAAATTGGATTAAAATTAAGGAAACAAACTCTTAAAATGAAAGCAGTAAATCCACATAATGCTCGAGTTTCTCAAAAGAGTTCTTCCCCCCATTGGAGAAATAAGACTCTCACTAGGTCTTTCTGTAAAGTGACTAGATCACCACATCCATATAGAATATGATTGCTGTGAGTCTTACAGCGAAGATATAATAAGACTATTATCATCAATGGCAGCTTACTTAAAATTGTAATTTATGATCTATTCTTTCTTTTATTAAAACAACATATGTGTGATTCTAGGTTGGTTATCATGTATTTTTGGCAAGGTTTTATTCGTTATTGCATATGTCGTGCCCTATTTTTCAAATAAAAACACAATAAATAAACCAATTTCATGCAGCCCTAACGTGTTTAAATTGTATGTAATTCATAAATACTAAACGAGTTGGCTCGTGATGCTACTGTTCGAATCTAACAATCAAGTTAACTATTAACTCTTACGAGTACGCAGCGGATATAGATCTAGTTTAGCATAAACAATTAACATACATATAAACACAATAAAGGAACATGAAAGGTAAATAAAAACAATAAATAAACCAATTTCATGCAGCCCTAACGTGTTTAAATTGTATGTAATTCATAAATACTAAACGAGTTAGCTCGTCGAATGTCTAATATCGAATTAACAATCAAGTTAACTTTCACTCTTCGAAGTAGCATGCGGATATAGATCTAATTTAGCATAAACAATTAACGTACATATAAACACAATAAAGGATCATGAAAGGTAAATAGAAAACATACCCTTGAAGTCAAGAGAAAATATTATGAAACAAGTGAGGGCATGCTTGGTGAGGGGTTTTGGGCTATAAGGAATGGGTAAGATAATAAATAAAGGAGGTTGGTTGAGTATAATGCAATCACCCATTACCCAATAGTGGCTATTGGGCCATTACCCAGTAAATCGGGAGGATTGGTTTTCATTACTCAATAAATTACTCGCCAATAAAGCACCAAACATTTTTCAAACCCTCGTTCTTGTTTCACTTCTTTTATACATTTTCTCTTTCATAATCCTAATCAATAAACCAGTTTTTTTATTATCCGACTATGATCGGCCTACATCCATCCAACGTATAAGATCGATTTCTTAGCACAAGGAAACTCATTCAGGTAATGATTTATCTTACCTTTACTGTAGTCCTTATCGTGATTCTTGTTTTTATATGTGTTCATTCAAAAATATAATCTTTGACAATCAATGTATAAATATGTGCTTAATCTATGTATAATTTATCTTGTTAACAGTAATTTTTTTCGCTTTTAATGTTCCCAATTTTGCTATCAAGTCATAATATTTTATAGGTATTTATGAGTCGTTGTGGGCTAAGGTACTGCAGTATTATGTTTTGTTAAGTTGATATACTGCAAGTTCATATTTTTTGTATGTATCTAGCTATGTATGGTGTAGTGAGTTGGGTATTCTGCAAATTGACTGGTTTACATTTTATCTTGGTCCATTACAATAACTATTGATATTCTATTACTAATTTGGAATACTGATACTAAACTTGTTTTGTTGTCTAGACCTTGTGAATGATCATTTTTATACTGATAATGGTTGTTCTAACTATGCTTTTGTAGATCAGAATGGCTCGCTCCTGTTAATACAAAAGAAAACGAAAAATTAAGCAACTTTTGTTGATCAGCAAATAGCGGACCGCATTGATGATTTTAACCATATTTTTTTACTACTTTGTTATGTGTTTATACTTCGAAACTAGATTCGTGAAATCAAAACCAAAGAAGAAAAAAGAATTGAGGCAAATGCAATGGATGTTTGGTTGATTAATGGAAAGTGATGGCAGTTAGTATAGTTGTACTGTCGTATGGAATAGAGCACACCTTAGGATGCTTTAATAGTTTGGTAGTCATATGGTAAGAGATTATTGGAGTTTATGCCTTACTAGACTACACTCATGAAGAGGTGTAGCTATTTCTTATATACTTTGGTCACCACAAAAAATTAGAAACAATAGGTTCATCTCTTTTTTCGTAAGTTAGAGAAACAGTCAGTCGGCAATTCCAATCAGGGGTTCTCAAAGGCAATACTCACATTGACCATCATGTATTGTTAATAGAAACAGAGTCTATTCCAAAAGAATGTCAGATGAAGGTGGAAATGTTTTTCAGGGTATAATAAAATTATAGTTCCACTAGTAGATGAATTAAGGATGATATTAAGAAATAATCTTTCTGATTATGTCTCAAAACTAATTTGTAGGGTTGTTTAGGAGCTTTAGATGGAACCTTAATCAAAGTTACACCTCCTAGTGATGAGAAGTCACGATATCGCACAAGAAAGGGTTGTATTTCTCAAATGTATTAGGTGGTTTGTTGCCGAACATGCGAATTTATATAAGTTTTTACCAAGGGTTGGAGAAGGCTGCTTCAGAATGGAAGGTCGGTGATACTTCCGAGATGCATCTCCAGGCACAAGGTCTTAGACAGTCCCTCGTGGTAATTATTTTTGGTTGCCGCAGTGTTATTGCACATGCCACTGGATTTCTTGCTCCATACGAGGACAACGATATCACTTCAAAAGACGTTTGATTGGCCATCGACAGAGACCGACAGGAGTACTTTACATGAAACATTCGACAGCACGAAAACGTTATTAAGGATGTTTTGGATGGCTAAAGACGATGGCCGCTCCTTAGCATCCCTTCCATCATTCCATTGACCCCAGTTGGATTCATATGGATTTTCGTGTTGCTTCTTACACACTTGATTCGGACCTTAATGGATCTAGAACAACGCGTCGGGTCTTGACGAAGACGAAGAGGAAGAAGAAAGTTTAAATATGATATATAGTAGAGGAAGAAGAACGAGAGAGAAAACATGATGAGAATGATGATGACGAAGAGAATGATGTGGAAAATGGAGAAGTGGAATATGTTACTAATATTAGTCCAGGTGATGAATGGCTAGCATTTAGAAATAATATGGCAGCCAATATGTTCAATACATGGGCAAATAGATAGATGTTTTATTGTGTTATGTTTTTATTATGAAATATTGATTCTACCTGTATTTTGAACATCATGGTTTATATGGCATTTCCTTTCTTTGCATTAACAATGTGTGCCTTATTGTTCATGACATTAACTTTTTCAGAATTTTTGATCTGTTAATTTTAATTGTATCATCGGTTATGTTTAATATAATGTAAATTTTACTAGGCAAAATGGAACAACCTAATGTGGATGTGGTAGGGGAGAGATGGAAAGTTTTTATCTTTGTAAATCTCTATTCATCATAATACACAAATATAAACAACAAAACAAACATATTGAATGAGGAAGAGGTCGAAGTTTTGGTTGATGTTTTGCAAGAACTTGCTGGTGATCCTTTATGGATGGTTGGATGGTCGGTATGATTTTGTTTGTTTACACAGTAAAAATATTATATAAATATATATCTTAAAAGAAGTAATTAGAATTACCAAGTTTCCCTTGATAAAATTCACTCTCAAAAATATATATAATATATTATAATATACGTATGTTTAACCGGGTAAGTATGATCACCCGGGTCGTTATCCCCAATGACTAGTGAAATTGAGACCACGTTTTAAGTTCGGATCCTGATTTGAATGAAGCGACGATACTTGATTTTGGAAAGAATATCAAAAACAAAATTCAATTGAACAATTAAAACTTAAACTAACTAGAATAAAATCTTAAAGCTTACAAAGTACAAAAAGGCAAAAGATTAATACGGGTTAAAACTATCTAATAGACGGACGGGGCTGACTTAGTAAACAATTAATTTGAAAAGTTACAATTCCTACCATATGAATGACCCGACAACATCACTCAGTCCGAATTAGGTGAAATATGGAAAAGTGCTTATTATGAAACAATCAACGAAGCAAAGTTGTAAAAAAAACTAAGGGGAACAAAAATTAATAAAAGCTTATAGGGCTTGAAAATTCTAAACATAAGCTCAGGAAGAGCTTATTTTCTAAATTGATTACAGAATAGTAGAGGTTTTGAGTTACTTCTACTTAAACAGCATAAAACTGCTCAAATTACTGCTTCAAATTCTAAAAAGGAAAAGTGATCTTAGAAGCTTGGATGATGTGGCTTTAATATAAATATGCAATACGGGAAATTAATGAAGCTTAAACTACTTGGAGTACTAAACATTGATATGAAATAAGCAAAATCAGGAATTAAGCAAAGAACACACAAACTTCAAATAAGCTAGAGAACTAAATAGCTGAAACTAGACTTTGAAACATAAAAGACACTTAAACTACTTATTATTCATACTAAATAAGCATATAAAATCATGAGACTTATAAAAGCTATTTAACAATTTAATTCTAAAGATTCTAAGTACTGTTTTTGGATTCTTTTCATAGTTTTTAGCTGACTTTTGACTGGCTGCATAAACGAAGTAAAAAGCTAGAATTTCAAATTAAGACTTAAACCAAATTATCGCTATATTAAACTTAAATCTACGGAATTTGATAAGCCTAAATCTTAAAATCTAATTTAATTCTAAATTAAGCAGAGAACACAGCATAGTACTAACTGAGGTTTTTTAGTCACTGCTACGCGGTGAAAATTCAGCAGTACTTTGAAAGTACTGCTGATGCAATTTGACTTTTGAAAACGTAATAAGAACTTGAAATAAGCTAGAAAATGACAACTAATTCTTAATAGCGCGATTAACTAGAAACTAACATAAATACTACTAAATTTGAAAGCTAAAATTTATCATAACGTACTAACTTGTTAAACAGTACTAACTTTTTAGTTAGTACTGGTAGTGTAAAGATGTCAGCAGTACTAACTTAGGTTAGTACTGCTAGTGCAATTTTGAGATTGCACTAAACCAAAACCACCTTTTTTAGGGATTATTTACAGGAATATTAGAAACGCTTTTTAAGACGAAAATATGTGAACAAAAAACTACATAAATACCAGATAAAAACTAGCTTAAAACAAACTTAATAATCATGATTAAACAACTGAATAAGCCTTAATCTAAGATCTAAACTATTTAAACTAATATTTTTGGATTTTATGAGTTTTTATGACAGAAATTGATAGCTAAAGATCTATAACTACTTAAGCAAAAACAGATGAAAACAAACAACTAAATACCACTAAAAGAGACATTTAAACATTACAAAGCAAAGAGAATAAGCAAATAAACAATATTAAGCATATAAGCAAAAACTAAGCAATTAAAACTGAAATTAGAGAAGAATGAAAAGAGAAACTTACTTAATCCTTTAGCTAAACAAAAGGGACCAATTAAGGCAGCTACAAGCTCCTTAGCTTATTAATAAGCTAAGGTATAAGTCCTTGGGATCTCTTCCAAGGTAAGATCCCCTTCCAAAAGCTCAAATTCAATAAGATCCATATAAGATTAAACTGATTTAAGGTTTAGATAAGGTTAATACTGAATTCAAACAGCTCTATTTCAGCTTATAGACTGAAAGAGCTTAATATTAGCTTATTGAGACAACTTAGCTTATTAAGAGAGCTTATGACTTTAAATGAGAGCTTAGAAAACGAGATTTAAAACACTAAAGACTGAATTTCATTAATTAAAAACTGAATTACATTACTAGAAAAGGAGATTACAAAATCATTTAAGTAAAATTACGAAATTAAGCTAAAATTTACTAAAAGGAAAGATAAAAAGAAGACTAAAAAAAACTCTCCTCTGTGTGTGTGTGAAGTGAGGCCTTTTTATAGTGTCCAGCTGAAGCTTCTAGGCCCTTTTTTCCTTGCTACCCAATCCTTCAATCTCTGCCATTCATTTCCCAATCATTTGAGCTTCAATCTTGGCCGTTTGATCAAGATGTGCATACCTGAGGATTGCCAGCGTGTCATTCCCTTGATGTGACGTTTGTGCTAGTTTTGTGAGTGTTTTTAGCACAAAAACCCACATAATTTTGTGCTTCTTTCATTGTTGACGTGGCTCTTCTTGAGAGAAGGATAATGAATCCTTTGATAAAGACTAATTTGTCCCTTCATTTGTGATGTAGACCTCTTGAATTGACTTAATCACCCTCTAATTTTGATTTGCCCCTTGTTTTACCATGGGGGTGAAATGAAGAAGACGGATGAATAGTAAAAGGGGTTCCCGCCCCTTTTTGACAGTTAAAACTGTTGTAGTTTGGGAAGTTTGTACATTTGGCCCTTATCTTTCTTTTCTCTTTTTCAAGTTATAACTAAAGAACTTTCGAAAATAGCAAGATTGGTCCTTGAGGCTTTATAAAAGGAAATTTGGCAAAGGGTTTGGCTTTGGCTTGGCTT
>BQNB010108697.1:0-22907 GCA_026074375.1 Tanacetum coccineum
GTGTGTTTCTTGTGTGAGTAGAGTCCCAAAGTCATCTAAGCCATCAAAATTTCTTGTTCACCAAGTTCATCAATCTTGACCCTTCATTCGTAGTTGTCCAATGGTGTTCCAGGGGATTGCCAAGATGGCAATTACCCATGTGAAGTGGGGCTAAGGTTGGGAAAGTGATGGGTTTAATTACTGTTTGTCGTGGTGCAGGGGAAGGAAATTTTTTAGGGAAGACAAACAGTAGAAAGGGCGGGAAAAGGATTTGGGTATTTGACTGAGTTAATGTTTGTGGGGTTTGACAAGTTTAGTCCCTTATTTTGTATGTTGTTATTGCAACCATCGTCCTTGTGGTGATATAAAACTTTGTGGGTTGGCAAGTTCAGCCCTTGAAGTTATATAGGGTGTTTACACCTATAGTCCTTAAAGGACTAACGGTGTAGGGTGTTAATGGGTTTTAGGCTAATGGGGTTAAGGGTTGATTGGGCTTTATTTGGCAGTTTGGGCCGTGAGTAAGTAAAAGGGCTTTTGGGCTCATTTGTTCTTCATAATACCTTATGGGGCTGACCCGACCATTAGATGGGTACGAGTGGGCCCATTAAGTGTTTCTTTATTTACGGCTTCGGCTTTGATTTTGACTTTGTTGGGGTTGACTTTTTGGTTGACTTTGACTTTTTGGCTTTTTCATTCCGTGCTCGGTTTTGTTCGTTTTGGCTTGATTTTTTGTCTTTTTGTCAGATATCCGTTTCCTACACAATATAAGTAAAAACATACAAATACAATGTGTTTTTGGTCATTTAAGTCCGGTTTTAATGGAAAATGGTATATGTAATTAAGCACATACCAAAATCCCCCATACTAAACTATTGCCATGTCCTCACGCAATGGCATAAGTAAACACTTTAGAAAACCAAGAATCTCAATCCCCCTCGACTAATTACCTCGAAAAGCCCTTGATTCAAAACCACCTTCTCATTATCCATTTTGAGCCTTTGATTGCCTCCACGTCCTGTCCACTAATGGTATTGCTTAGGATTGCCAATGTGGCAAAGTAGTGATGTCAGAGGTGTCAGGTGATCTTCTAGAAGGGTTTGAGCATATGGGTGAATGAGGTTTACCCTGTGTGTAAATCGTTTGTGTGAAAAATGGGAGGGATGGAAGAAGCACAGTAATATTGACCCACCATTTGCATAATTTGTGTGTGTGTGTAATCTTCCACCTCTCTAGTTTTTCTCTCTAATAAATCTTCCAACTTTTCTCTTATCTCTTTTCTAGTTTTTGCTTATTGGTATAGCTTATGATGTGTATGGATTAAATCTTTTGGGATGACACTAAGGTTTTGTATAGTATAAATTTTAATGGGCTGACCCGACCCATTAAATAGGTACGGGTTGGTCCATTTAAAGATATATACGCCTTCGGTTTTGATTTCTCACGCTCTTTCTAGTCCCGTGCTCGGTTCTGTCCGTTTTGGCTTCGTTTTTATCCTTTTTAATATATCCGATACATGCACAATACAAATCACAAAATACACATATACAATGCATTTTCTATATATTTTTTGTCATTTAAGCTCATTTTAATAAGGAAAAATGACATGTGATTAAACACATATCAGAGTCCTTTTAAAGTTGTGTATGGACGAAATCCAATTACTCCTCTGGATTTGTTCCCTGTTCCAGAGATGGGTCAGTTTAGTGAGGAAGGGGCTGACCAGTCTGAGCAGATTAAAGAGTTGCATCGGTCGGTTCAAGAACAAATTATTCAGCATAATAAACAATACAAGGAACATGCGGATAAGCATCGTAAACAGGTTTTGTATCGGGAGGGTGATCTAGTTTGGATTCATCTTCGTAAAGAGCATTTTCTGGCAGGGAATTTTGGGAAGTTAAAACCGCGAGGAGCTGGTCCTTTTCGTGTTCTTAAAAAGATCAACGACAACGCGTACAAGATCGAGCTTCCTGGTCATTATAATGTTTCTGCCACTTTTAATATTGCAGATTTATCGCCATACAAAGGAGATAGTGATGATGAGCCAGACTCGGGGTCGATCTTTTTCAAGAAGGGGAGGATGATGCAGATACGGTCAACAAGCGAGTCAACGTGACAAATACGTTTGGCGACTATTTTGTGGCAATAAATTTCTGTGGCGGATTGGGCTGAAATTCGCATGGTCACTCGGAAATGGCCCAACGGTCAAGACTTACTGTTTACAGTAAGCCCTCTCAGTTTTAGGCCTTTCGGGGTCGTTTGGGCCCTCAAAATTGTGTTTTTCTATTTTTAGGCTTTATTTTGGACATAATCAATTATGTTTTGTTTTCTTTTTATTCAGAACTTATCCTCCTTTATAAGGACGATTTTAGGGTTGTCTTTGGCAGCGTTTGAGAAACCTACAATTTTATTAAATAAGAGAATTTCTCGTTTTGAGAATTTCATATTAGTTCTTGTGTTGTGTGGCTTGTTTTTATATTCGATCTGCATTAACTTCCCTATGTATTTCTCCTGGGATATCCTTAGAGTACACTTTATCTTATCTCTAATGATGCTCATGCCTAGAATCTGCTTTGCGAAGCCTAAATCCTTCATCTCGAATTCTTGAGACAACTGTCTCTTGAGCTTCTTGATCTCTACCATGTCGGAGCCTGCTACCAATATGTCATCAACATATAATAGTAATATAATAGAGGATGAACCAACCTTTTTAAGTAGTAACAATGGTCCATAGCACATCTCTTGTACCCTGCCCTGTGCATAAAACAATCAAATTTCAAGTACCATTGTCTCAGTGCTTGCTTTAATCCTTACAGACTTTTCTTCAACTTGCACACGATGTTTTCTTCTTTCCCAGCTGACTGAAAACCCTCTGGTTGTGTCATGTAGATGTCTTCATCAAGGTTACCATGTAAGAAGGCTGTCTTGACATCATATTGGTCTAGATGCAAGTCCTCTCTAGCTATAATACTCAAGACTAACCTGATTGTAGTCATCTTGATATGATATCAATAATACATACAAAATACTACACTATTTAGAGAGAGAGAGATGCCTAGAGAAAGAGAGAGATGTGGGTGATGGGGAGGAGAGGGGAAGAGAGAAAACTAGAAATATTAGATTAAAGAGAGAAAGAAATCACCACCTTAATTCTTTTAGGAGGGACTTGGAAGCAATTAGGGTATAGTACTTATTACAACATAGTCCTTCTTTATTTGCACTAATTAATCCCTAGACTATTAATACTAGATAAATGGCTATGTAATCAACAGTTTTATGTGTTTCTAATAATCTCCCCCTAAGGGGCTATTACATTGGCCTTAAAAAAGTATAGGGATTAACAGTCTTGGGTCTTCCTCCAACATACTCCTCTAACTTTCTGAGCTGCTCTCTGCGCTTGAGTGTCTTGTCAATCTTGTTAACCATTTCGTTTGATTTCTCGACAACTTTGTCGGTCAAGTCTCTTCCCTTCAACCTTTTGTTATCGGTGCCTAACTTGTTCTTTTTCACCATGTCAACAAGGTTTTCATGAATCTTAATAAGAGTACCATCACATAACTTATTTACTTCACTTAGCTTCATAAAGGATTTGACGTTGTGTTAGTTGAGATACACAACTCCTTTGTGTGTTCCAGACATTGTGAATGGTATCTTTTGGTTGATTCCCTCAAAGAACATCATAGGCTTGGTAAGGTTGAGAGTTTGCTGATAATTTTCCACTCGTAGCTGAATATCTTCAACCCTATTTTGAATCACGACTCTTCTGATGAATAGGAGAAGTGCATTGTTGAAGTCTTTCACCAATTCCAATAGGAGATGGTGAAGTTTATCTTGGACTTGGAGTAAATACATGTTTTCAACATTATTTATGGTGAGTCTAGGAAGATCTGCATAGCTGAATTCATACTCTTTATCATCAGATCTCCTGACTACAATTGATGTTAAAAAACCATAACCCCATTTCTTCTTTACCATAATACGAACAACTAACTTGATCCTTAAGTCTGAGTAGACATTTCTTTTAGTTCTGGTACTCATTTCTGCTTTGAAGAAGTCAATTATGCAATCTTCCCAATGGTGAATACCATTAATGTGACAACCGTGATTTGAGCAGGTTAGTTTATATCTTTAGATATGGCTAAGAGTTTATTTTATGTGTTTAGGTGTGGTGCTATGTGATTTTATGTGTGCTAAGTGGGTTAAGTAATGTGCGTAATATCATTTAGAGGTGTGTGGACATCTCATTTTGTGTGTGTTTGTGTTTGGTGATGCGTATTCCATTTGTTCACGTTTAGTGATAATGGAAATGAATGACGTATTGCATGCAATGCTACGTCAATAGTTGGATGATTTAATGATAAGCGTTTATGAGTAATGTGGCATTTTAGAAATGAAATAAGTGAGTGAAATATAGAAGTTTGTAGCAAACTTTCTAAAAATAGAAAGTGGTTTGGTGAAATGAAAGTTATTTTTAGAAAGATTAGTAAGTAGCGTTTAAGTAAAAAGGTTTAATCAAATTAGCTTAGGTTTTTATAAAAACTTAAGGAAATGAAGTAAATTAGTTAATTAATAAATTAATAAAAAAATATAATATATATATATATATATATATATATATATATATATATATATATATATATATATATATATATAAGGGGGGCGTCCGGTTTAGGGTTTAAAAGAAAAAAAATATTTTTTTACTAAGCTTATTTGAGTTGGGCTAGGACTTGAAGGAGATAGATATAAAATCAAACTTGGCCCATTCTCTTCCCCTCTTCTTGTTGCCGTACGTTTGAGTTCCCAAAACCCTAAGGAAGACAAAAATTTTGATCAAGAAATCTAGGTGTTAGATCGTGTTAATTCAAGAAAGATCGTTAGGTATGTTCTTCTTCTTTGTTATTCTTTTGATTCATGTAACATAATTTATGATGGATCTAAGGTTTGCATAAAATACAGAATATTAATGATAATTAATGATGCTAGAATGATTAGGGCTTGATTAGGGTCATGATCATTCAATTGGTTAGGTTAGATTTGCGTTAAAAACTTGATTTAGGGTGAGCAGAATTTAGGGTTGCATTCACGAGTAAATATCTCCATGATGGTAATAGGTTTTTGAGTGTTTCTGGACTCTAAACAGTAGCTCATTGAATGCGCTTTCCAGAAAATCTGGCCTAGAAAGTTTTTAAGGTCGGGAAGTCATTCAAATGTTGGTTACACTAAAAGTTGTCAAAACAGTAAATACGGGTCAGATTTAGATCATGATCAGGAGGGTAAAACCCTAACTTAAAATTTGAATTAAGCTTAGCCCACAGTAGTGAAGTTCCATATGTATATGGATAATCCTGTAAAAATTAGCCTCTGAAAGCATGTCTAAGTATGATTAATAAGTCCAAACTTTTTAGTGTGCAATCAGATCTGAATTGGGACTGTTTTGAAGTTTGATATTCTTAGGAGTACTTGTGCATGTAAATGGCTTTTGGAAATCCAATGGTATTTAGAGAACACATAAAGGAACATAGATGATTTTTGCTATAATTTATAATGGTCTTTAAGTAAGGGTTTTGGATACGTAAAGAGACACTAAAATTCTGAAGTTCTGAGTTAATTGTAAGTAGCTAGTGTAAAGTGTTAATAAGATGGTTAAGATTGGGCACGGTGTCGGGGTGACCCATGATGGTTAACTAAACCCTTATACATCCATCATATGTGTGTTACATGGACTAGAGATTTTAGCTTGGTCGTGTGTAACCGTGTTTATTATTTGTATAGTTGCGTGTTGAAATTTAGAAGCTACGTTTGAGCATTCAGGTGAGTTTCATAGCCCCTCTCTTCTTATGATTTAATGGGGGTGGAAATGATGCAAAGTGTTTGGAAATGTTTTGATTACTGTGATAATGTGTTGTCAAAGATGCATGGACTATACGTGACTATTGTATGTTGTGTGCTACATGTTTTATGATGTGATATTGAGAATTGTGAACTAAGTCAGGGGGATCACCTGCGGGTATCCATAGCCTATTTAGTGGATAGTACTGTGGCCTAGCGGGCAGGAGGGTTACTTTGAGAGTATCCGTTTCCTGGGAACCACAGGGACCTTGGTACGATATGAGACGTCTTATAGTCGTTTGCCAGTTATTTGTGTGATTGATTGGATTTGCATGTTAGCCAGTATGGTAGTTCATTTATTGTCCTGCAATGTTTTCTTTATTATCACAGTAATTTACAATTGGATTTGATTTTCGTGTCTTAAACCTATGACTCTCACCAACTTTATGTTGACGTTTTAAGCATCATTTTCTGGTGAGTATCGTGATGATAAGAAGGATGTTAGGAAGAGTGGCTAGAGAGACCCTAGGCATTGCTTGTGGAGTTGTCTTTTTTAGTCTTTTCATTTATGACATTTGTTTTGCTTGGTACTTGTTTGTTGGAGATTGTTAGTATTTGGATTATGTTGTTTCGTGTACGACATTACTTTAGAAATGCAAGACTCCTTTATCTTGTGTTGGGTATTGTCATGACACATAGTGTCCATTTGATTATTTCCTTCATTTAGATTTCTCTATAGTAGACACCATTGTGTTGTGATGATATCCATGATGTTACGCCTCGTGTTTCCGCCTAGGCGGGGTGTGACAGATTGGTATCAGAGCTGATGGTTATAAAGAAGTAGGTGGTTGAGCCTAGACTATAACGTAGGAGTCCTTCATGTAGATGCATGTTAGGGCTTAAGCGTTTAGTAGTATAACTAGTATGCGTTTTTTCCCTTAATTGCTTGATTTTATTTCTTAGTTTTATTGATTTTTCTTTAGCTATTTTGATTGCCTTTATCTGAATTAGTGTGCCTTATCTCTTGATAAATTAGTTATGTCTCCTTACTTTTATAAGAAGTTCCGCATGAGGGTTGCCATTGCAAAAGAATATAGGGGATACCATGAACCAGGAACAAGGGCTTGGGTAAGGCGGGGTAGCCGCAAGATCCGTATATCGATTGTTATGTACCCATGCAAGGTGGAAGAAAGATTAACTATAGAATTAGTAGAGGGACGAGAGGTGGAGAAAGTGGTGACAACTATGACAAAGAATGGTGTGGTTACTAGGTACCCCGGGAAGTTCCATGAGTATCAGCTAACTGATGAAGAGAAAGAATTTCAAAGAATGATGATATACTGGGAACAAGTGGAATATAAGGTGCCAGATGATGATGATTCGGATTTGGAATCCACAGCAAGGAGTGTGCCTAAAGACTATGAGTTAGGGGATACTGGTAGTAGTAGTGGAATTCGAGTTGTGCTTAGTTTTGTCCCGTTATAAACTTTAAGACCTTAGGATTTTCTTTTGGATTCGTTTGACTATTTTAATGAAATGAAATGTGCGATTTCCTTTAAATTTTGAGTTTTTCTATATATGGTGGTTTGCTAATGTGATTTATGTGGTATGCGTCTTGTTGATATTGAGAAGTGTATTCATAGGAGGGAGTACACTCGTAAAAGGGGGCATCTATAATTATGGGGGCCAACATAATTATACATACGCCACGACACAAGTAGACTTGCAAGTATGATTACACGGCTTTGGTGTCAACATGTTGGTTGGATGAGTGTTTATGTATGTGTTTTGTATAGTTATGATGATGTGTTGATAGGATAGTTGGGTTAAAACCCCTTTTCCCCTCATCTAATGTGCGTTAATACTATCTTAATCAGAATGGTTCGAACACAGACTAATGACAACAAAAATGGGCAACCCGACATCGCTGCCATCATTGCGCAGCAATTGCAAAATATCATTCCCCAGATCGTCACTCAAGTGACAAACAACGTGAACAACGGAAATAACAATAACAACAACAACAATGGGAATGGTGGGAACAATAGGTGTTCCTACAAGGGATTTCAGGCATGTGGCCCTAAGGAGTATGACGGAAAGGGAGGTGCGATAGCACTTACCCGCTGGATCGAGAAGATGGAGAATGTACTTGACAATAGTGGGTGTTCTGAGAATCAAAAGGTGAAGTATGCTGCTAGTTCGTTTGTTAACAAGGCACTGACATGGTGGAACACTCAAATCCAGGCAAGAGGCCGTGAAGCAGCAATTGGTATGACCTAGAATGATTTTAAGGCCCTGTTGGTGGAGGAATTTTGTCCAAGTAATGAAATGGAGAGGTTGGAGAATGAATTTTGGAATCACAAGATGGTAGGAGCCAACCATGCAGCCTACACGGATCGGTTCCATGAACTGGCCAAACTGGTTCCACATCTGGTGACACCTGAGTCGGCATGCATCAAGAGGTATGTAGCGGGATTAGCGCCTAAGATTAGGGGAATGCTCAAGGCGACTCAGCCAAAAACTATCCAGAATGCAATTTCGAGAGCTGGTATACTTACCGACGAGGCTATTAGCTGTGGTACCTTATCAAAGAGTAATGAGAAGAGGAAGGTGGTAGAAGAGGATGCTAAGTATGAAGGGTCATGGAGGGAAAAAAAGAAGGCGAAGGGGGAGCGGGTTTTGTGGAAACAACCCCTCCTAAAAATGAATTTGTGAATCAATACCCCAAGTGTACCAAATGCTTTACTTATCATCCGGAGGGTGGAGAGTGTAGGTTGTGTTTTAACTGCTAGAGGCCTGGCCATTTTGCTAGAGAGTATCGGGCACCATTTAAGCGAGCAGCTCCGGTAAATGAGGTTAGAGTGGGTAATAATAGGAAGGTTTGTTATGAGTGTGGGATCCTTGATCACTTTTAGTACCATTGTCCTAGGTTGAACCGAGCACCGGGTCAAGCAGGAAATCCATTGGCATTAGAGGGAAACCATAACAACCGAAATAATGGAAATCAAACTCGGGGAAGAGCTTACAATGTGAATGTGAATGCGGTTGAGGCTTTGCAGGATCCTAAAGTGGTGACGGGTACTTTTTCTTTGAATGATTATTTTGCTACTGCACTTTTTGATTTTGGAGCTGATTTTAGTTTCATATCTACTGAATTTGTGTCTCTGCTAAATGTGAAACCTAGTATTGCGAATCCTAGTTATGTGATAGAAATAGCAGATGTTAAAACGGTAGAAGTTAATAGGATTATCCGTGGTTTCAAACTAGAACTAGGTGATTCCTTGTTCACTATAGATTTGATACCGTTGGGTCATGGAAGTTTTGATGTGATTGTGGGGATGGATTGGTTGTCTTAAAATAAGGTTGTGATAGTATGTCATGAAAAGGTGGTTGAAATACCATTGATTGGTGGTAAGATACTTAGGGTACAAGGAGAGAGTGTGTTAGGAGTAGGCAAAACTTTAATGAACGTAAAAGTAGATGAACCAAAGATGGGTGATATTTCTATGGTGCGGGATTTTGTTGATGTGTTTCTGGAGGATTTGTCAAGACTGCCGCCGCAGAGACAAGTTGAGTTTCATATAGACTTAATTCCTGGAGCAATGCCTGTTGCAAAGTCCCCTTACCGTTTAGCACCTTCAGAAATGCAAGAATTGTCTGGGCAACTTCAAGAGTTGCAAGACAAGGGTTTTATTCCACCTAGTCATTCTCTGTGGGGAGCACCGGTGTTGTTTGTTAAGAAGAAGGATGGCTCTTTTCGTATGTGTATTGACTATAGGGAATTAAACAAATTGACTGTTAAGAATCGATATCCTCTCCCTAGAATTGATGATTTATTTGATCAACTACAAGGTTCACGTTACTTTTCCAAAATAGACCTTCGATCAGGTTATCGTCAGCTCCGAGTACATGAGGATGATATTCTAAAAACCGCATTTAGAACAAGGTATGGACATTTTAAGTTTACCGTTATGCCTTTCGGACTAACCAATGCCCCAACAGTCTTTATGGATCTGATGAATCGAGTCTACAAACCTTATCTAGATAAGTTCGTCATTGTTTTCATAGATGACATTTTGATTTACTCGAAGTCAAAGGAGGAGCATGAGGTGCATTTGAGGTTAGTTTTAGAATTATTAAGGAAGGAGAATTTGTATGCTAAATTCTCTAAGTGTGAGTTCTGGTTGCAAGACGTGCATTTCCTTGGTCACGTGGTCAACTAGAATGGTATTCACGTGGATCCAAGTAAGATTGAGGCAGTAAAGAATTTGAAAGCTCCTACAACACCGTCTGAAATCCGATCATTTTTGGGTCTAGCAGGTTACTACCGGCGTTTTATCGCAAACTTCTCTAAGATTGCTAAACCTCTTACTTCGTTGACTCAAAAGAACCAAAAGTATGTGTGGGGTGTGGAATAAGAAGAGGCTTTTTAGACTTTGAAAAATAATTTATGTGAAGCACCGATATTGTCACTTCCCGGTGGAGTTAAAGATTTTGTAGTTTATTGTAATGCTTCTAATCAGGGGTTGGGTTGTGTGCTTATGCAGAGAAATAAGGTGATTGCTTATGCGTCAAGACAGTTAAAGATTCACGAGAAGAATTATACCACACATGATCTTGAGTTAGGGGCAGTGATGTTTGCTTTAAAAACTTAGAGACATTATTTATATGGTACGAAAAGTGTTATTTACACGGATCACAAAAGTCTCCAACACATATTTGATCAGAAGGAGTTGAATATGCATCAAAGGAGATGGATCGAGTTATTTAGTGATTATGAGTGTGAAATTCGATATAACCTAGGTAAAGCAAATGTGGTGGCGGATGCACTAAGTAGGAAGGAAAGGGTGAAACCTAAGCGGGTGCGGGGGATGGCAATGACTATTGTTCTAGAGTGTGATAGGGATGATTTGGCGATTAAGGTGAGGCGTTTGATCAGGAGAATGTAATGGATGAAAGATTACATGGTTTAGATCAACAGATAGAAAAGAAAGGAGACGGAAGTTTGTACTTCATGGATCGAATATGGGTTCTGTTAGTAGGAGGTGTGAGAACAGTAATTATGGACGAGGCTCATAAGTCTAGGTATTCTGCACATCTTAGAGCGGATAAGATGTACTATGACCTTCAAGATATGTACTGGTGGCCGGGAATGAAGAGGGATATTGCTACCTATGTTAGCGAATGTTTAACTTGTGCAAAGGTGAAGACTGAGCATCAAAGGCCTTCAGGCATTTTACAAACCAGAGATTCGATGGAAGTGGGAAAATATCACCATGGACTTCATCACTAAATTACCTAGAACAAGGAATGGGCACGATGCAATATGGGTTGTAGTAGATAGATTGACCAAATCAGCACATTTTTTGGCAATACGTAAAGATTATAGTACAGAGAAATTGGCGAGGTTGTACACCGATGAAATTGTCACGCGTCATGGAGTGCCTGTATTGATTATTTTGGACTGTGATGTACGGTTTACATCACGTCTCTGGCAAACATTTCAGAAAGCCTTAGGAACACGATTGTATATGAGCATGGCTTATCACCCTCTGAATGGGCAGAGTGAGACGTACATATTCAAATGTTTGAGGAAATGTTAAGGGCATGTGGTGATGACTTTGGTGGCAGTTGGGTTTGTCAACTACCATTAGTGAGTTCTTTATAACAATAGTTACACACTAGCATTTGGTGTCGCTCTGTTCGAAGACACTATTGGAAGAAATTGTAGGTACCTGTGTTTTGGGCTTCTCAACCACATCTTAAATTATCATTGGGGGAAAGGTAGGTTTGAATTTGGACCCGAATTAGGGGCAGGAAACGGAATGATAAAGTTGTGGTTATTAAAAAGAGTGGCTCCATGCGACGAGAGTTCGTCAAAAATGAAGCTAGCTGACATACAGCCGCAAACCATATGTATTGAGGTTGGAGATCATGTGAGCTAAACGGTGTTCGCCTGGGGAAAGGCGTGGTTCGTTTTGGGACGAAGGGTAGTTAGGTCACCCGAGGTAGGTAGGGCCATTTGAGATTCTTGAAAGGATCGGTTTGAGCATATCCGGTTAAGGTTGCCCGAGGGATTGAAGGGTGTACCATGGACTCGTTATACGTTGTCAACATAAAGAATGTTTGGCAGTGCTTGCCTGCATGTGCATTAAATGAAATTAGGTTGACAAAACTTCTTAGTTTTTTTGAGGAACATGTAGAGTGTATGGACCGTCTGAATTTAAGAGGTTTAAAAGGTAAGCAAAATATAACTTGTGGGAAGGTTCGTTAGAATTAAAGCGTGGCCCGAGTTCAATTGGGAGTAGCGGAGATTGTATGAAGCTTAGTATCCTTAGATGTTTGTTGATCGTGCTAATGAGTAAGCTACGTTAATTCAGATCAGATTCCTATAGAAGAGGGTATTGTGACAACCGTGATTGGAGCAGGTTAGTTTATGTCTTTAGATATGGGTAAGAATTCATTTTATGTGTTTAGGTGTGGTGATATGTGATTTTGTGTGTGCTAGGCGGGTTAAGTAATGTACGTAATATCATTTGGAGATGTGTGGGCATCTCATTTTGTGTGTGTTTATGTTTGGTGATGCAGTTATTTCTTTTTTCTCATTTTAGTGATATATATATAAATTGGGGGAATGAATGGCGTATTGCATGGCAATGCTACGTCAAGAGTTGGATGATTTCGTGTAGCATTTATGAGTAATGTGGCATTTTAGAAATGAAATAAGTGAGTGAAATATAGAAGTTTGTAGCCAAACTTTCTAAAAATAGAAAGTGGTTTGGTGAAATGAAAGTTATTTTTAGAAAGATAGTTTAAATAACCGTTCTTAAAAGTAAAAGGCTTTATCAAAGTATGCTTAGGGTTTTATAAAAACTTAAGGTATAAAGTTAATTTAGTTATTTAATATAATTAATAAGAATAAATAAAAATTATATATATATTTAAGGGGGCCGTCAGGTTTTTGGAGTTTAAAAGAAAGAAATATTGTTTTACGATGGCTTATTTGTGTTGGGCACTAAGTCTTGAACGGAGATAGTTATAAAATCAAATCTCTTGCATTATTTTCACCTCTTCTTGGTTTAGCTGTATGTTTTGAGTTCCCAAAAACCCTAAGGAAGACTAAAAATTTTGATCAAGAAATTAGGTGTTAGATCGTGTTAATTCAAGTATAGATCGTTAGGTATGTTTTTTTCTTAGTTATTCTTTTGATTAATGTAACATTAATTTATGATGGATCTAAGGTTTGCATGAACTTTAGGAATATTAATGTTAATTATTGATGCTAGAAGATAGGATTGATTAGGGTCAATGATCATTTCAAATGGTTAGGTTTGATTTGCGTTAAAAACTTGATTTAGGGTGACAGAATTTAGGGTTTGTGTTCACGAGTGAATATCTCCATGATGGTAATAGGTTTTTTAGTGTTTCTGGACTCTAAACAGTAGCTCATTGTATGTGTTGTCAAAGATGCATGGACTATAGGGTGCGCAGAATTTAGGGCTGTGTTCACTGTGATAATGTGTTGCCAAAGATGCATGGACTATACGTGACTATTGTATGTTGTGTGCTACATGTTTTATGATGTGATATTGAGAATTATGAACTAAGTCAGGGGGGATCACCTGCGAGTATCCATTTCCTGTTTAGTAGATGGTACTGTGGCCTAGCGGGCAGGAGGGTTACTTTGAGAGTATCCGTGTCCTGGGTTAAGGGGGTAACCACAGGGACCTTGGTACGATATGAGACGTCTTGTAGTCGTTTGCCGGTTATTTGTGTGATTGATTGGATTTGCATGTTAGCCAGTATGGTCTGTTAATTTATTGTCCTGCATCTTGTTTTCTTTATTATCACAGTAATATACAATTGGATTTGATTTTTGTGTCTTAAACCTATGACTCTCACCAACTTTATGTTTGAGTTTAAGCATTATTTTATGGGTGAGTATCGTGTGATTGAAGGATGTTAGAAGAGTGGCTAGAGAGGACCCTAGGCATTGCTTGTGGGTTGTCTTTTCTAGTCTTGTCATTTTTGATTTTGTTTTGCTTGGTATCTTGTTTGTTTGGAGGTTGTTAGTATATTGGATTATGTCTGTTTCGTGTACGACCATTACTTTAGAAAATGCAAAGTTCACTTTTTCTTGTGTTGGGCTTATTGTCGAGGACATTATAGTGTCCATTTGATTATTTCCTTCATTTAGATTTCTCTATAGTAGACACCATTGTGTTGTGATGATATCCATGATGTTACGCCTCGTGTTTCCGCCTAGGCGGGGTGTGACAATTAAGGGCTTCAAAGAGGTAACAATGAGTTTCTTTGTACCATCTATCAGAGATCATTTCTTCCATACCTTGTTTGTGGTATCTTGCAACATAGTGCTTGGTGATAGAAGTAGTGTACTTCTCTTCTGTGCTCAGGCTCACAAGGTAGTAGAAATCGTTGTTGTAGAAAGAAGGATGTGGTTTTGTAGTTTTGGACATATGTTGTTCAAACAATCTGGGTTTTGACACATCATCTTCATCACTGTTCCACTTTACTTCTGTTAACACTACTGCTTTGAGTTGATCAACATGGTATTCGAGTTCCATATCATTCTTGTACTGTTGCTTCAGCCTTTCTAATCCTGCACCTTTAAGATATACTATTGTAAGCTCGTCCTTCTGGATAAGTTCTTTAAGCTTCTTTACTATTGAGACAGTAGATGGTCCAAGAATGTGATTCTCATTCTTATCAATATCTGATTTTAAGAGTAAATCGAACCATGTCGTTCTCCTTTTAGCATTATCTGACCCTAACTTGTTTGGAAACCATTCTGGATTAGGATGATTCCGAACATTTTCATCTTCTTGGTCTAGGGGTTGGATGGCAGGAGTGTCAACTTATGCATGAACCACGGGAGATTTGTTTTGCCTTGATGATCTAAAAGATGGTTCACCAACATCCTTTATTCTTTTCTTCCTGTTCTCCCATTCATGATTATTTAGAGGATCCTAATTATCGTGAGACCTCTTGTGAAAGTATGGTTATGCATCTTGAGCATTAAGTGCATCTTGATCAAGAGTCATGGATTCATAAAGGGTTCATAAAGTTGCTGATGAGTAGTATGAGTCTCATTTGACTTATTCAAGTAAATTCGGTTCAGCAGCTTTAACTTTAGATCTATTTCTGAGAGATCATCAGTGGAGGTGGATGATTGAGTGAATAGATTGATTTGGTTTTTTTTCATAACTTGGAGCACAGAGGTGTTAAGACGCGGCCTAACATAATTTTCAATGGCGTTTGAGATATGTGTAGGTAGAAGCTTCTTTATCTCTGTCAGAACTTTTGCTTGAACAACTTTTTCAAATGCTTCAAAAACACTGATATTTGTGAGAGCTTCCAGCTTCTGATCATATTCTCTGAATTTTTGTGTGATTGCCTTCTTGAAGTTGATCTTCCTCATATTCTTTTTTGCCTTTTTCATCAGCTTCTTTGCTTTGGCTTGGAGTGAGTTTGGTTAGGGAGTCGTTGTAGTATAATGAATTTTCTTTGCTGGTAGAGATGGTATATGATAAGCATTCTCGTCCGAAAACATTTCCTGCAATAAAACGTTTGTTGATTGAACATCAACATGTGTACCAAGTGGTACTTCAGATGAACCTGATATATAGCTTGTTAACTCAAGATTTGCCTTTGGATAAATTACCGCTGAGGTTGTTTGAGCATCAGTATAAACTAGATTACTCACAAAATCCATCAATTCATTAGCAGGTGTTTCATTCAAAAGATTCTGAAAGAAATCCAACGAGGAACTTGTAACCGTGGGACTCAGATATGTAGAGTTAGGTGTTTATGTAGACTTGTTCTACATTAACACACCAAATCCTGTAGCATCATCATCTATGTCTGGATTATCATCAGATAAATCCGTATCAGAATCATCAGCATCATTAGTTTTATTATCACTTTCTTTTGTTGTGTCTGAACATGAAGAGTAGGGTATTGCGTCACTGTTAGTATCTGAATCAGCATAGTGTTTGCTGTGAGCATTACTCTATCCTTCTCCTATAACTGTTTTCTTCATTTGCTTTAAACTCTCAAGTCTGCTAGCTTTTGATCCTTTTTGCAAGTCTAACAAAGACTGAACTGCTGGATCATCAATTGTGGGACCTTTAAGTTTCTGTCCCCACTCAGCATACGTATCTGTAACAACATTGCAAGTTCACTTACAACTGTTTCTTCAGTGATAGTGAGAGATCTTGTTTTCCTTGGCATAACATCTTTCTTAGAGATATTCACTGCTTGATCACCATAACACATAAATCCTTTTCTTCTTCTACTTTTTATTGGAGACACACGTTGCTTTTCTAGTTCATCAATAATCTTATCTTTTGCACTTTCCTTCTTCTTAGCTATATAATAGTTGTATCCTGCTGACTTCTTGATTGCATCACTGATCACTGTATCGAGAATCTCCATTCCAAAATTGTAGTCACCTTTAACAGTGTTTGACAATTTGGTTATAGGTTGATCATCTTGTGTACTGTGCAACTCGAAGTTGGATCTGCAAGGAATACTCTTGTTGCAAGATAGAAAGTAGCTAATGATAAGCTTGGTGAAGCGGGTGTACAACATCTTAGACATATTTGATGGTCTGGAGGATCTATCAACTATTTGTGATTCAAATTCGTCCTAAATTAATGATGCGAAGTCCAAATTGGCAGAGTGAACGATACCCCAAAGTATCTGAAGTATTGGAAGTCTAACTGTGTCCCAGCTTGAGTCCTTTCCCATAAGACTTCTGTTGAGAACACTCAGAATAGCTCTCCATGGTTGATGAAGTCTTGTAGCGACCATTTTTGAGACAACAATCATCTTTGTACCAGGATCTTCATCATAACCAAGTGTCTTAATGAATCTAAGAATTTGGTTTTCTAAGGGAGGTTTGGTATAGGTGTTGTTAGGATCAGGAGGAGACATCTGCAATACAGTTCTGAGTAGTCCAGGTGTGAGAGTGAAAGTATGAGTGTCTAGTTTGAAAGTGAATGTATGGTTTTTTGCATTGTGATTTATGGTTGTCCAAAACTGGTGTAGGTAGATGATTGGTATAGTTGTAGTTAAGGAAACCGGCCTGTATAGCTTGTGGTGTCTTAAAATTCCAACAACAAATCTCAGCATATTATCAGTGATATCTGAGTCTAAAGCATCACGCTGGTTGTTCTTCTTGATGACAAGTCTATTAGCACGTGGAACCAGCTGTTCTTTAGAGAAAATTATTGCTTGAGGATTTGCTCTTGACATGTTGGATTCTGAGAATAAGATTCACACTTTGATTAGTTTCACATGAATACAAATTTAAGCACATTTATTTCATTTTTTGTTTTTATTCTCTCTGTCTGTTTTGTACGGACGGACATTTCTTTTTGTCCATACTTAGGTCATTTTCTTTCTCATGTGCCTTTATTCTTGCTTTTTCTGACACAAGACGTATGCTCTTTTCTTTTCACATACGATTTTTATCTCTCGTTCTGCTTTTAGTTATCCTCACTTAAAATTTTATTCTGGGATACTATTTCTTATAAAATAAAAGATGGAAGAATGAACGAGAATTTAGAATTTTTTCATGCTTTAAAAGTGTTCATCTTGACCAATCTTTAAAGAAATAACATCATTTGAAATGAAGAAAAACTTTTCAAAAAATGATTTATTTGCATGAGAATGAGTTTTCCTTTTAGTAAAGTAACCTTGAGCCCCGAAGATACATTAATTTGCTAAAGGGATACATTATCAGCTTTTAGGTGATAACTAGCCTGATGCGTATTTTCTTTTAAAGAAATAATTTAACAAGTTTTAAATTTATAAAAACTCGTTCACCGATGTCTACACGCACTAATTGGTAGAGAACCCGGTCAGTTGTAATGTAGGATTGGTAAATCTGAGGTCGTCCCAAGAGCTAAGTTTAGATTAGTTATAATTTGAAATGTCACAGGTTTGAAAATGGTTTAGAATAATTTTGAGAATTAAGGCAGGAAGTAAATGCGAAAAAGTAAATTGAGAAGAAGACTATAGGGAGAAAAGCGTGCTAACCTAGTTACTTCATTACTACTGTATATGACATGTTTCCTAGTGCAAAGTCTAAGTATCGTTTTATTAGTGTTCTAATATTGATAGATTCGAATTGATGTTCGAGGTCTGTCTGATACTTCCATGGATCCCAATTGCTCGAAAGTCTCGATGTTAAGGTATCCTAGTTGTAGCTATTAAGTACCAACCATCCAAAAGACTTGTCTATAACCTAAATAGATTATTAACCCTCTCTGAAACAGTTCTTGTGCTTTATCAAGTATTTAGGGTAATTAAGGCGGTGATCGGATCGATTCCTACACTAGGATAGATTCCAACTTATCCTAGTACCTTTGTAATCCTATGTTTAGCGGTTTGCCTAATAAAAGGACTAACCGGATCCAAACTACCTTTCAATATGCCAAAACGCAGGGATCTGTGACAAGCTATAAGGATATCTAATAAAATGATAATTAAACAAGAAACATTAATCAACACATTAGTAATTACATAACTAGCCAGAGCTAGAAGTGCTTAGCCACTTACGATAACAGAACAGTAAGAAATAATGGAAGGATTCATTGATCGAGACTCTTAATTCTTACAGGATTTGTTTATGAATGATTAAATATAAAAGTAAGTAAAGTGATTTCTCCCGTGGACTTCAAATGGATTTCTTCGACCTATGGAAGCTTGGTTCGCCCCTTGATGCTGTGGTAGAAGAGTTGATGATGAATATGCAAAATGAGGGCTCTATTTATACGTTTGGAACTTGTTACGGCATAACCTTTGTGTGTGGTTACGCGGTAATCATGCTAATGTAGTCTTCCTCATCGTAGGCAAAATTGATGTTACATCGTAACTTCAATGTCCTTGTTACGTCGTAAAGCTGACTCAGATGACTCATCATTCCATAATGAGATGTGTTACGGTGTAAACTTTGCAAGTGATTACGCCATAACCTTGGTGATGATCATTCTTGCCTTAATTATGTTACGGCGTAACCTTTACGGGATGATTACGTCATAAAATGTCTTGAAAAATCCATATTTGCTTGTTTTTTGTGTCCAAATCCCATGTTTCTTGCACAAATGCTCAATTTCTTCTTGAAAACAAGAAATAAGTGATTAAGTGTTGATCCCAATAGAATAGATCTTTAATCCCTTAGCTTGTATAAGGTATAGTTATGCAAGATAAATCTAATTGATATTATCAATTATCTCATCTAAACTATCCGAAAAGGAGAAAAAGTCGCTCTTGCAGGTATTGGAAAAGCATAAAAGTGCAATTGCTTGGAAGATGTCAGATATTAAAGGAATAAGTCTAATATTCTGCACACATAAGATCCTAATGGAAGATGATTTCAACCCCAAAGGCATTTGAATCCTAAAGTCCAAGATGTGGTAAAAAATAAATTTGTTAAATTACTTGATTCAGTCGGACAACTCTTAGGTCATCCCTATTCATGTTGTCCCGAAAAAAGGGGAATGGCTGTGGTTTTGAATGATAATAATGAACTAATTCCTTTACGCATGGTAACGGGATGGCAAGTGTGCATCGATTATCGTACTCTGAATGATGCCACCCGAAAGGATCACTTTCCTCTTCCATTTATTGATCAAATGTTAGAACGTTTATCTGAAAATGAATATTATTGTTTTCTTGATGGTTTTTCAGGATTTTTCCAGATTCCTATTGCATAGTTTGATCAAGAGAAAACAACATTCACTTGTACTTATGGAATGTTTTCTTATGGTAGGATGTCGTTTGGTTTGTGCAACGCACCTGAGACTTTTCAACGATGCATGACGACAATCTTCCATGACACGGTGGAAGATTTTATAGAAGTATTCATGGACAATTTCTCGGTATTCAGTAACTCTTTTAATTGTTGCCTAGACAATCTACATAAAATGCTTGCCAGATGTGAAGAGACTAACCTTGTGCTTAATTGAGAAAATTGTTATTTTATGGTAAAAGAAGGCATTGCTAGGACACAAACTTCTAGGTCAGGGATTGAAGTCGATAAAGCTAAAATTGATGTAATAGCTAAATTACCCTATCCGAAAAACGTAAAAGGTGTTAGAAGTTTTCTAGGACATGCAGGTTTTTATCGTAGGTTTATTAACGATTTTTTTATATCTAGACGTATGACTCAACTTTTCCTAAAAGACGCAAAATTTGATTTCTCCGATGATTGCAAAAAGGCGTTTAATATTTTAAAAGAAAAATTAACCACTGCGCCTATTATAATATCTCCAAATTAGAATATGCCTTTTGAGCATGTGTGACGCTAGTGACTTCACTGTTGGAGGTGTTTTAGGATAGCGTATAAACGAGAAATTCAAGCCAATTTATCATGCTGGCAAAACGTTAAATAATGCTCAAGAACCTTATACCACTACTGAAAAAGAAATTCTTACAGTAATTTTCTCTTTTGATAAATTTTGTAATTCCCTTATTTTATCAAAGACTGTGGTTTACACTGATCATTCTGCTTTGAAGTACTTATTCAACGGACATCCGAAAGAAGAAAAAGGTTTTATTCTCAAGTAAAGAATTATTTCTGGGATGAACCCTATGCATTTAAATTATGCCCCGACAATATAATGAGAAGATGTGTGGCTGGGAGCGAAATCTTTGAAATCTTGGCACATTGGCACTTTGGACCAAGTAGAGGACATCATATTGCTTCTGTCACTGGAAGAAAAATTTATGAGTCCAGATTTTATTGGCCTAATATTTTTAAGGACGCTAAAGAGTACGTGATGAAGTGCGATGCATGTTAGAGATCGGGAAATATATCATCAAGAAGCGTGATGCCTCAAAACAATATTCAGGTATGTGAAGTATTTGACATATGGGGATTGGATTTTATGGGACCGTTTCTTGACTCAAGAGGTAATAAATATATATTAGTAGCTATGGACTATGTGTCCAAATGGGTTGAAGCTCAAGCGTTTCCTACGAATGACGCGCGTGTAGTGGTTAAATTTTTAAGAGGGCTATTTGCTAGATTTGGAGTTCCTAAGGCTTTGATTAGTGATCGAGAATGCATTTTTGCAACTCTCAGCTCGAAAGAGCTTTGCAAAAATACGATGTAACTCACAAATTATCCACCGCATATCACCCTCAATCTAATGGACAAACTGAAGTTACAAACAGGGCTATCAAGCATTTACTAGAAAGATCGGTAGGGTACAATCCTAAGTGAAGGTCCTAGTATTACTGTATGGATCTTTGCAGCCTATAAAGGATGATAGCCAAGATGTATAAATACAAATGACTATGTAGAAAACAATGACTATGAATACATTATGTTAATGCGGGAATCTTAAACACAAGTACCTAAAGAAGAACAATGAAATACTGAAATAACAACTTGTTAAAGTGTTCTTGAGCATTACAGATTGCTACTATGATTCGTTATATTTGCCTAAGCTTTCTGTCAAAACTATATCTAAACTATGCCTAGGGTTCCTTTTATATGTTAGGATATCCTAAAAGGCTTACAATCCGTTTTTCTAAATATCTCATAAAATATCTTTTAAATATCTTTCCTCAAAGGTACTAACTAACTTTATACTAACGGTAACTAACCAACTAACAGTACTAAACTACTTTGTACTGTCGGTTACAGTGTACTAAGTATTGTGACAGTACTAACTATTTGTACCTGTCGGTATAAGTTAAAGAAAACATTAATCTAAACAATAAGATTTGTCAGAACAAACTTAACGATGCATTATGGGCATTTAGGACGGCTTACAAAACACCAACACAATGTACCCCTTTAGATTAGTATTAGCCTTAATTTTATATAAGTCGAACAAGAATGTTATCGGTCTTATTAGTCGTAATTGGTCTTGTATTGTAATAGGCTAGTCGGGTTCAATGGGCTTGGTTTGTAATCTAATATTGTCCGTGTTGCGGGCTCAAAGCCCAAGAAAAGCCAAGCCCGGCCCAAGTTAGAAAGCCCATATGCCACTTATGGCTCAAGGGTATAAATAGAACCCTCTCCACACATGGAGAGGGTGTTGGTTACCATTTGCATAATTTGTGTGTGTGTAATCTTCCACCTCTTTATTTCTCTCTAATAATCTTTCACTTTCCTTATCTCTTTTCTATCTTTATTTTGCTTATTGGTATAACTTATTATTGTGAAATGGATTAAACTTTTGGGATAACATTTGGTATCATTCGCCACGGGTGGGTTTAGTTTTTGTTTAGTGCTAGTGGTTGTTTCGTGTTTGTATTTTTTGTTGTTTTTGTTCGTTTCGTGGTTTAGTTTTTTTTGTAAGCTTAGTGGTTCGAGTTAGTTACTTGGCTTAATAGTGTGTCCTCGTGGTTCTTTCATGCGTTGCTAAGGTCATAACTGTTCAAAAGGAAGATACCAACAGTCCCAAATGTACGAGTTTGGATCTCGATCGAGATTTCTTTTATTTTACCTAAGTAAGGATTCGAAACAAGTTTAAGTGTGCAAGGTTCGAACGAGCGACTTCAACTGCTAAGTCATACACACGTTCAAAAGAAGATAAAAACGTCCAAAGTACGAGTTTGGATCGAACGAGCATCTTACTAGTAAGGATCGAACAAGTGTAAGTGTGCAAGGTTCGAACGAGCGACGTTTAGGTTGGATCGAACGAGCGTGTGTTTTTGGATCGAACTAGGACAATCGAACAGGATCATCGAACTAGTGACATTTTTTGTTGATCGAACTAGGACCATCGAACGAGTGGCATTTCTTGTCGATCGAACAAGCACGATCGAACAAGCACGTTCGAACAAGAGTCGATCGAACAAGCACATTCGAACTAGAGTCGATCGAACAAGCACATTCGAACTAGAGTCGATCGAACAAGCACATTCGAACTAGAGTCGATCGAACAAGCACATTCGAACTAGAGTCGATCGAACAAGCACATTCGAACTAGAGTCAATCGAACAAGCATATTCGAACAAGCAGGATCGAACTAGCCAACCGAACGAATTTTTTTTAGAAAACTTGTGTGACGAAAAGGGTAGTTTCAGTAAAACAGCCATAACTTTTGATCCGTAAGTCC
>BQNB010108698.1:0-22907 GCA_026074375.1 Tanacetum coccineum
TCTAAAACTCAAATTAAAGATCAAATCATCACTAATAATCGTTCCTAACATCATTAAGATCTTTAATTGTAAGTCAATTCATCAATTTTTTTTCTTAATTTGTGTCTAGGGTTCACATTGAACACAAAATCAAAAATTAGGGATTTTAATTTTTCTTTTGTTTGTGAGTAATTAGGACTATAATAACACAATGTATAACTAATATGCTTCTCGTATACATAGGATATACATAATTAAGTGTGTTTGTCAAAAATTCTCATTCGCATAAAAACCTTAATTTTCTTTCAAAATCACTCACGTTAGGAACACCATAAAATTATTTTAATGCATTGTTAATACACTCTAAAAACGTTTTGCATACATGCATAATGATATCATAAACAAAATTCGAAGAACATAATTCATATGTATTTTTTGACATGTTTGGATGAGAAAAATTAAATTAAGGAGCGTTTGGGTTAAGTCATAGTTTTTGTTTTAGAGTCGAGTTAACCGTTACTCCACATTTGTTGTGTATAGGCACACATTAGACAAATTCTTATTAACGTATTCACAATAATAAAATCTTGTATCATTTTTTAATTTAGGTAACAATGCCTCGCAAAACATTAGATGACCACAAAAACACTAAAAGTTTGATGTGTGCTTTCACAAACTTTAAATTTATAATAACTAGAAATGCTGATTTTGACTAAAAACACAACATTTGGGAAGTATACTCGTTCATGTATAGTATAGCTTTAGGTAAGCCTAGGTCGTTCCACAGGAATTGAAGTTTTCACAGTTTGTAATTATGGTGCTAAGGTTAATAAGATTGTCCCGGATCAAATTTACTAAATCTTGCATCTATCGAATGTTGTAAAGAAAGTGATTAAAAGATTATTCAACCAAATGATTAAGGTATCTTTGTTTAGGCAATGATCACTTAGATAATGATGTGTTTGGAATAGTGTTTATAAGTTTAGAAAATAAAGATTTCACAAGTTACAAATCTTTTCGGCCTTTAAATATAACGAGTGATTATATCGATTAATAACAACAAATCCTTTCGGCCTTTATAAGTTATTATAACCAATATAATAAGTAGAATGTTTAAACACATATCCAAACGCTCCATATCCAAGATCCCATTATGCCCAAACAAACACAAGATGACTACTCCATGTTCATATTTATAACAACCATATTATAAATGATAAACTCATAATATTTCATCATAAATATAAATAAGAATGTACCAACGATTTGTCAATGAAAGTGTATGAGAACAAAAGATCGAATAACCAAATATTCGACTCAACAATCAATACCAACATCAACCAATGATTCCAATATCAAGCCTACACCCTATAATTTTATAATCAACCGAAATATATCACCAATCCTCTGGGAATTCAGTAACAACATAATGGTATACGGATAAGGGGTTGTTTGGAAACGAGTTTTATATTGAGTTCTTAGAAGAATTATGGCGAATTCTCTAAGTATATGGGTTGTTAGGTTTTGGAAATTAATGGATGAGGTATGAGGGTGATGGTGTATCTTTAGAAGACATAGTGGAGAGTGGTGGTATTCGATGGTGGTGATGGTGGCGTAAAGGGATGTTCAGAACAAGGGTTGTCAAGCCTTTATCCCCAAAAATCCCCACTCTAGGTGTTCTACACGAATGGAATTGATTTGTATGAGAGTGTGTGAAATGAGGAAGCCTAGGAGGGTATATATAGGCTTTTCGGGGGCCAAAGTGTGCCGCACAAACTTATTTGTGTGCCGCACATCGGGAGTTAATGCTGTCCACTCTTAATGCCATTAATTCTTTTAAATTCGATAAAAAGTGTGTCGCACATTTTTGGAAGTGCGGCGTACTTGGGGCAATTTTAGCACTTAGCCTTTTTCAAGGTTGTAGATAATGGAATTCTCTTCACATGGCCGCTTGAATCAACTAAAACGGAGTTCATATGACCGAGTTATGGCCAAAACAGTGAACAGTTTTTGGGAGATCATAAACTTGAGTTATTTCTTCGTTTAAGCTTCAATTCTTCGTGTATTCTTCCGTTTTCTTCCACGACACGTACCTATAACATATAATAGCAAATATACTTGATTAAGTACCGAAAGTTCATGAGAAATGATCAAATAAATGCAAATAACGCCGCCGAAAACATGTATAATTTAGGCGTTATCAAATCCCTCCACACTTAGCTATTGCTTGCCCTCAAGCAATTAAAGCAAGAAAACAAGATCATTTATCGTGACGTGGAGAAAAAAATCATTTTAGCATTAACAAGTGTTTACCAGTTTTATAACTTTTCAGGCATAGACATATAACAGAGCACCTCACATAGGGAAAGTGTTTGTTTTTGAATTCACACGAGTCACTCAGATAGGGTTTTATATTTGTGAAGTCACTCAATTGCACAGACATAATCTAGGTCGCTACCATATGCTTGTACTAGACACATAAACATGCCCGTTGCGGCGTGAGCACCTAGACAGAAATCTCAAAGAGGCAAAACATGATAACGATAGAGGTGAGCAGCATAACTTGATTCCATGTGCCAAAACTTTGCCTTATACTTCGAACTTTATTTTTTTTTCTCTTTTTTTTTCATTCAGATACTGCGATAACTAAGGCTGGCACAAAACTTCTTCTTCATCGAGCATATTTTTCTTGCTCTTGTGATACTTTGGGGATCTCAACACTAAAAGCGAGTGCTACAGATACATGATTACATAGGGATTTATTTCACCTCTTATCATACGACTTTGTCTATAAATTAACCTCACTGCGGTCAAGTAAATGATGATCAAGCACAAGTTCTGTAGCTTACTAAATTACCGGCCCACTCATATAACTTTATACCAGTATCAATGTTCCAGAAAAGGCAACAAAGATCACACGTACACATCCATAACGACAAAATAAACACATATGACTGCATTCAACCCTAACTCGAACAAGCTAAAGGCAAAAATTATCTTGGGTATCAAAGATGGATACGTGAATTCCTTAAGATCTAGAGGTGAACATTACAATTTAAGTGGGTTGATTTTGTGCTAGTTAAAATGTCAATCCAGTTGGATTTGCCTTACTAAGTGTGTGCATTTTTTAAGCAATATAAAAAAATTTAAATTTTCTAGAAAATATCAGTTGAAAATTTGAAAATTTATGCAGGGCAAACATGGAGGGACATGATTAATTTTTCCTATTTGCTACCCCTCCACACTTAAGTTGAATATTACCCTTAATGTGAGAACAGATAAATATAGAAAATATGGAAAATTAAGGGAAAACGGTACTTCCCGGGGCATAGAGAGATATAGCTATGTTGGAGCTATCCTTGAGTGATTCCATTACGTTCTTTCTGTCGAATCCTGAAAAATATTGGCTAAAATAAACGTATAAAATGTGTATTCTACCACATGTATTACTAATACGTCCAATTAATGATTAAGTCTCCATGTTTAAATGGCCAACCAGACGCACCAATCCAAGCCCCACCTATTATTATTAACCGCAAAATAGACACAAACTACAAGAACATATAAATCAAAAGCCGCCACTTTCTTATGCACCACGGTTTGCATTAAGCGTTTGCATGAAGCCTTAAACCCCTCGAGGTGTCCCGAGTGAAACCAGTTTATAACTCGTGAGGCGGTGTTACAAGCGAATAACCACAAGAAGCGAGACGATCAAAACGACCCACAAAGTCGATAAAAATTCATTACAGGATACAGAAATCCAAGAATATAACGCGAGTATCAACCCAGCCGTAAAGCGAGACATAACCTAAAGACATCGGCAAAGTTTTTGTTCATATATATATTATTTTTTTAGTCTTCTTTATCATCGTTATTCTTTATTTTACTATTACTACTGACTACTAACTACTTTACTATTCTTTATACTTAACTTAGCATTAAGATTCCTTAATGATACGGTTCAAGTGGGAATGATCCACTTTAAAAGCTTGAGGGTATGGTATTTTTGTATATACTCCACAGAATTGGATATTCGGATGTACTTTTTTACCACGGATAGCCCTTTTTTGTGTCTTAATAGTCGATCTTTTCTAGGTTTTTATTGTAAACATAATAGGAGGTGGATCTTTTTGAATTTTCAAAGAATCATCAGACTTTCCACTCCCGGTGAATACGACATTCACTTGCTCGGTGTGAGCTTAAGAGAGAGGAGGATCATCCTAACAGTTTGTTTCCTGAAGATATGTTTATGATTTCTACCGCATCATCCTATTTTTTCTTTCCACATATTTTTTACTTTAGTTTTAAACTTTAATTCATTTTGCTTTATTATCATAAAAAATCTCATATCTTAACATTGTCATTGACAAACTTACTTGCAACTCTATGACCATAACCAAGAATTTTGGTCCATTGATGATCTTTTCTCAAGAATTCTATTTAGATTGCGAGGTTGCTTGTTTGATAGGGTTTAGGACTTTTCCTTATGAGAAAACCAAACCAGATTGGTTTTACCATCGTCTTTGTCATCAGAGCTTATCATCCTGAACAGTTCACCATGCTACATAGATACATCCTTTTGAAATCTTCGAGAAAGATCCATGTTTCCAACATCACTTGTTTAGATTCAGTGATCGATTTCTCAAGAGCAAATAGATATGATGGGATTGGTGAGAAAACGAATATGGAGATTCTTGGTCTCTGAATAATTCTATTACGATTCGGTAACTACGGAGATCTTGAATTGGCTTTCGTAACTTCACACTCGAGCGTGTCATCGTTCAAGGGTCTCTTAGAAGCGTTTCCCTCTTTAAGCTCATTGTAATTTGTAATGCATCTCATGCATCTCCTCTTTTAAGCTCTGGAATTGAGAATCTATTTTTATAGTTAGAGCTTCTAATTTTTCCATTAATCGAGAATGATCTCAATTCAATACTATTACTTCCATCCGACGAAGGAAACTGATTATTTGAGATGTTTGTTTATTAGATTTAATGGGCCAATCACTATTCGACAAAGACTTTGTCCTCGAGAAATCGAAAAGCTTGATTTGAACTTTTGTAGAGGAAGATTCCTCCAACAGTTATTTCCAGGATTCCTTGAGTGGGTTCGTCTAGACCGTGATAAAATATTTGAATAATAGCTCCTTTGGTCAGACCATGCACCATCGTCATTTTCACGAAGCTTGTTCTCTCAGTCAGTAACTAAGCCGTCGGTTTGACTTTCATATACGAGTTGATAGAAATTTTTGATTTCAAGTAAAATGGTAAACATAGAAGGTGGAACAGAATCTGTTTATAAAACGTCTTCCTTATGTTGTTCCCAACGATTTATAGACGTCTTCATAAGTTCGTTAAAAGGACTAAATTCATCTACAATGGAATTCTACAAGCTGGTGGAGAACATAAAGATTGTAGAAGATATGCTTTAAAGATATGAAGATCAAGTTTAAATAAGAAGATTTAGTTTCCTTATCTATTTTAGTTAGCTTCCTTTGTAAGTCTTGATCTCTCTATATAAAGAGATCATAGACACGTAGTTTTAGTATCCAGAAACGTGTGCTTTCTTTGAGTGTCTAACATAGAAAAACGTGTGTGTTAGTTAGTTAGATAGTTAGCTAGATAGTTAGTCTATAGTGTTTAGCCTCAAGGATTGTAAATCCTTGTTACTAGTTAAGAGTAACCATTTTATGATTTGATTACATAGAATTGAGGTTGTGATTAATAAAAGAAAACCTTGTGATAACATTGAGTCGTTCCTTATTAATTCCGTTGTGCAAATATTCAATCTGTGTTATCATTATCCAAGATGAGAACTAATCATTCTCGAGTCTTAAATGATCTAAGGAGTTATATCAGACTACATAATTGGTATCAGATCCTGGTGGCTCTTGATCTAGTATCTTACAAGGTTTTTGCTGTTAAATTTTGAAGAAAAAGAAGGGTGTCGAATTTCTAATTTTCGGTAAAAAGCATAATTCGGTGAATAGAAAATCCGGTGAACTAGGGTTTTTGTGTAACACCCCCAAAATGGGTCGCAGCGGAATAAGGGTCCGGGGCGTGTTACTTATCAGATCAATAACACAAGATAATATAAGAACGACACAAAAAGTCGTTTAAACTGATACATTGGATTTATTTAAGTATTTGTTACAAAAGCCCGAAGCTTTACTTGATATTGTTACAAAGATTTACAGCCCATAACGGATAAACAAAATGTAATGCGACTAAATCTTTAATGCATGACTTCAAAATATAACCCCCAATGTATCCTTCGCACCTCGTGCTTAATGACCTCCTGAAAAACATTGCATTTAAAACGTCAACATAAAGTTGGTGAATTTCATAGGTTTAATAAATGATCATGCAGGACCGCAAGACTTTCCCTGTGATAATGCAACAGATGCAGACATCACAAATGTATTTACGTTTTCCTAAGCTCATGACACCGAAACTCGACATAATTGAATACAATATATAGATATATATTGCCTACATTGCCCGTGATGATGTTCAACCCTTAACATCCAGTATCCGACATGAAATACGTTCGTTTCTAATGATAGCTAGTCACCCGAACGGGGAAGTCATCCCAAATAGATCTATTTATAATCATTCGCGCTCACATAATGTAATCCACGACTACATATATGTAATTTAACAGTTCATGATTCATGGGCACAGTGGGTTATCGCTACTTAGGCAAAACGTAATCATGATAAAATGTACACTTGCGTCCAATTTGTAAAACGTGCATATGTTTCTCACCCCAAAACTTATAAAGTATGATTAAAGTAAAACGTGGGGCTATGAACTCACCTCAAATGAATTTGAACAGAGTATATCACTACTGATAAAGCGTCACGATAAAGACTGAATGCAACCTAATAAAGTATAGGTCGATTAAGAAGACTGCTAAGCATACAGACGAATAGTACACAATACAATGCCACATATATACTTGTAGTGAATTTTGATAAAATCATTGATGTATTTAGGATATAATAAAGGTTTTGATCTTTTATAATTAACATTGTACTATCGTTTGGGCTATCATTAAGGATAAAGGTCATGACATGACGTACGAGGAGTTTAGGACACTTTAAATCGTAAATCCAACAACTCATCGATACGCCATCCGAAGAGGCCTCAATATCCTTTATAAAATTCCCTACTAATATAGCACTTGTAGTTAAAAATTGATATTTTAAATCATAAGGAAAAATGTATTGAATATATAATTATAAAAGTAGATTAAAAGAAACTAGTTTTGAGAAATAAGTAGTTATAACTTGAACTGTACGTATCAGATTCGTTTCTCAACAAAATAACTTGATTCCGGAGTCTATGATGATCTAATAAGACTCTACTTTTCAAATATATAAGTTATTTTAACCACTTGTTTTATCAATAATATTTTATACTCAATATGGGAACAATTAGGGTTTTATGAGTTTTGAATATGTTTACATAATATTTTCAATAAAACAAGCATAACAAGTATAGATATGATCATGGCATGCATATATAATTGTAATAAGAGTATAAGGATGGTAATGGAACCTTGTTTGAAGATTATAACAACACTTAACAAGTTTTTCCCAAAATCAAGATCCAAAAGTTCCAAGCTTAACTTCAAAAACACTTTTCTTGCAAAATCTTTTCCAAACTTAACCAAATCTTCAAATCTTCTTAGAACACCTTAGGAATGATATGAGAACACTAATATGATCAAGAAAAATCAAGCAATGGATTGCTTCTTGGGAGTGGTTTTGAGCCGTGGGCTCTTTAGGGCACAAATGAGGGTTTTGTTTGATTTTTCAAGTAAAGGTAAAAGAGGGTTTTGTTTGATTTTTCAAGTAAAGGTAGAAGTGTAGATGTGGTTTTCTCTTAACCCTTGCACTCCTATTTATACTAGCTAAGATCCTTAGCATATTCCTTGGTCACTTGAGCCTTTGCAAGGTGTCAAGTGGTATAGCACAAGGTTTTGAGAAACAATGGGTTGGTTTTGGCTAGTCATAGCATCAAGTGGTGAAAGGTTCATGCAATGAAGGTTCTTATTGATGTCATGGTGACCAAAGGCCTTCTAGATGGCTTACATACACGTTTTTAAGGGTTAGGGTAGGATATGTATGCATTTGTTCATTTATCTAGTGTATATATGTATATATAAAGCCTAAAGTAACATATGTTTAATTAAAAGTATAACTTGCATATGTAAATGTATAATTTCAATTCCTTTAATATGAAAATGTCTAATGTGATAAATATATTGAGTTTTAATTATACTTTAAGTATTGAGTTCAAATTGTGGGTATTCGATGAAGCGTAGATAAATTAACGTGCTTCCGGGAAGGCTTAAACGCACTTTATCGCGAAACGTAACCAACAAAAATAAAATGTGCAATGTTGATAATTATCCTCTTAATAATCATATAACACTTGATTGATGACAATATTTAATCGTTTAATGCCCGTTTACATTGTATGATCATTTTTAGTTTACGCGATTTAACTTAAAGTTTACGGTTTAAGAGTAAACGCGTAAAACCCTAAAAATAAATTGTGCATTACATAATGTCATACAATGACCTAAAATACGAGGTGTTATAGTCTTCCCCCGTTAAATGAGCCTTGTCCGCAAGGCTTATGACATGGCACTTGTCGATGGTGCGGTCTTGGTGAAGAGGTGTGGATATTTCTTCCTGAACTGATCTTCACGTTCCCACGTAAACTCAGGGCCCCGCCTAGAGTTCCATCGAACCTTGACAATTGGGACACGGCTTCGTCTCAATTGTTTGACTTCACGATCCATGATTTCAACCGGCTCCTCAACAAAATGAAGATTTTCATCCACTTGGAGTCCTCCCAACGGAACGACTAATGGATCGTCAGAATAACATTTCTTTAAGTTGGATACATGAAACGTATTGTGGACCCTGCTCAGCTCTTGAGGAAGCTCAAGCTTGTAAGCAACGGCTCCAACCTTTTTCAACACCTTGAAAGGTCCGACATATCTGGGGTTTAACTTCCCCCGTTTGCCAAAACGTACGACCCCTTTCCAAGGCGAAACCTTAAGCATAACTTTGTCCCCAACTTGAAACTCCATTGGCTTACGCTTTAAGTTGGCGTAGCTCTTTTGTCGATCGCGAGCGGCTTGCATCCTTTGCTTGACTTGAATGATTCTCTCCGTTGTTTCTTGCACTAATTCTGGACCAGTGAGTTGAACTTGCCCAACCTCAGCCCAGCAAACAGGTGAACGACATTTTCGACCATAAAGTGCTTCAAAGGGTGCAGCCTTAATGCTAGCGTGATAACTGTTATTATATGAGAACTCGACCAATGGCAAATGTTTAACCCAACCATTTCCAAAGTCGATTACGCAAGCACGTAGCATATCCTCGAGAGTTTGGATAGTCCTCTCACTTTGTCCGTCAGTTTCTGGATGATATGCAGTACTCATATCTAAACTCGTACCCAAAGCCTTCTGAAGTGACTTCCAGAAATTTGATGGAATCGAGGGTCACGATCACAGATAATTGATACAGGTATTCCATGCTTCGTGACTACCTCCTTTAGGTACATCCTCGCCAGTTTATCCAAGGGATCCGTTTCCCTCATTGGCATAAAAATGGCAGACTTCGTCAGTCGGTCAACGATTACCCAAATAGTGTCATAACCCTGCGATGACTTAGGAAGCTTTGTGACAAAATCCATCGTGATGTTGTCCTCTTCCATTTAGGTATTATCGGGTGCACTAACAAACCCGTGGTCTCTTGTGTTCGGCTTTGACCTTAGACATGTCAAAACACTTGCTAAACAATAGGTGGCGATGTTTGCCTTCATATTGGGCCACCAGTATAGCTTCTTCATGTCTTGGTACATCTTGTCAGAACCCGGATGTATTGAGTATTTTGATTTATGGGACTCGTGCATGATTACAGTCCGTAAATCGCCATAACAAGGTAACCAACTCCTGCCATTGAGGCATAGAGTTCCATCCGTACGTGGTTCCAACTTTTCTGTTCTGAATTTCTCCGGAGATGAGGAACGAGTTCCCAGACTTTAAGACATTTAAATTCATTAAGCTCCTCTTGCATTGCTTCAATCCAACATGCTTGAGTTAATGCATCTTTATAGTTCTTAGGTTTAACAGATATGAGAAAGGCATCATAGTAACAAAATAAGGCTTGTTCATGGAGTTGGAGTCTTGTAGAAACAGGTCTTTCAAGTTTACTAATGATGTTTTCTAAAGGATGATCCTTGGTCCATTTGTTAACATGTTCTGAGTTAGGAGCAGCAGTATGCACAACATTAGGAATAACGTTCGAAGAAGATAAGGCTTCAGAATCGTGTTCTGGAATTAGAATGCCAAAGAATGGATCGTTATTCATGTGTGCAACATCTAAGTCATGATTCTCTTCTTCAACATCATTAGAAATGACCGGAGATTGAATCGGGTAAAGTTTGTGAGTTACTAGCAGATGTGTATCTTGGTCAATAGTTGTTGAGGAAGATGAACTGGTTGATTCCGCAGGTTCTGGAGCTACTACTTTAGCAATTGGAGCAATGACTTCAGGGGCTGGATCATCAACACTAGGTGAGGGATTAAGTAATTCATCAAACATAGTTTAAAACAAAATATCCTAATCAGTTCTTGAAGGTGATACAAATGGTGTTGAAGGAGGAGGGTTTGACACGAGTCCTAGACTAATTGTTGCAGGAGTTATTTCATGAGGTGTAGGTTCTGAACTGCTGTGTTTAGAATCCATTACTGTTAGCTTATCAAAATCTACATGAATTGTTTTAATGATTCGTCTGGTACGTCAGTTGTAAATTCTAAAAGCTTTCTTTATGGGTGCATAGCCAATGAAAATACCAATATCAGCTTTCGGTTGTAACTTGCCCATGTTCTCGCAATCATTTGTCATATAAAAAAGTGCACCAAATACATGGAATAAAGATAAGTCGGGAAGTTTGTCATGTAATAGCTCATATGGTGTTTTGTCGTAGTAACTACTTCTGCCCATAAGAATAACAAAGCTTTTGCATAAATCAACATTGTGCGGGCAGCTTCAATTAGCGTACGATTACGTCTTTCAACGAAACCATTTTGATGTGGAGAGCGAGCAACAGATGTTTCATGAGAGATGCTAACCTGCTCATAATATTCACGTAAAGTTTGATTAACAAACTCAGTTCCATTATCTGTTCTAATTCATCAGACAGGAGTCTTAAGCTGTACTTGGATCATCTTGAGAAACTTTATTATGAAATCTGGAGCTTCATCTTTTGACCTTAAGCATTTTACCCATGTAAATCGTGAGTAATCATTGACAATGATGAGGATGTACTTCTTTCCATTAACACTTGCGACACACATTGGACCATAAAGATCCATGTGTAAAAGATAAAGTTTTTCTTGGTTGGTGTCTTCAGATTTAGGTTTGTGGTGTTTCTTCTGGCTTTTTCCTATAGCACAAGCAGAACACAGATGGTGTCACACCCCGTCAAGGCGGAAACGCAAGGCATGATCAGTAGGCATCACCACAACACAAGGCGTCATAATAGAGAAATACTAAATGAATTAAAATCCAACATATGAAAGACACAAAGTGTCATGATAACACCTACAACATTTATCATTTAACTTCATATAGTGCAACCAACCAAGACAAAACAAATGAACATAGATTTCCGCAATGCAAGCCTATGGTCCAGCTAATACCTCTTCCTAACTCTTCACATGTTTTGCTCACCTGAAAATGATGCTTAAAAACGTCAACATAATTGTTGGTGAGAGTTACAGGTTTAGGACTCACATATGACATCGTGATCAATAAAACAAAATTCATAAACATATATGCATGGCTATTCTATTACAACATACATTCACATGTATTTGGGGTGGATCGTACCCTGTCGTCCCAATACTCACAATAATCTGGGGTTGATCGTAACATGCCATCCTAATACTCACTTAGTCTCTGCAAAAGACCGATCACTAGACTAGCGAGGTCTATGCAGGTCATACACAAGGTCATGTCATCGTTACATACACATGCCTTACCATAATTCACAAAAGGTCATGTCATTTTCACATACACATGCCTTACCACAATTCACATCAGATAGCAATAGCACATAAAAACATATAGTTCGACACTTAAAATCACATATCACGGTTCATATTTCAAAAATAGTTTTGCATCATTTCTATCCTAAAATATAAGTAAAAAGTGGGACTGTAAAACTCACCTCGATGCAAAGCAAATCTAAACTCTTTAATAAACCTTGCAAATAATATATACAAAATAATACGCACACGTTACCATCGATTAGGTCTCTCTCCAAGTCGATGTAACAATCACAATGATGGATACTCTATATCCTATCTTGATTCAACTCTTCTATATACTCCTTATACTTACTAACCCCAAGTTACCTTACAAACCATACTTCAACTTTCTGCTTTTTACTTAGTTTTCATAGTCACAAGACGACTCTAAATAAAATACTTAAACACCTAATTGGTTCTTATTCTTACATCTCATAGCTTCCCAATGAGTTTTGAGCTTTCATGATTTTTGGATAAAAATAATAGTGAGTGTAACTATTTTGTAAAAAATCAACATCACAAAGTGTCTAGAACTTGAGCTGATTCGACCTTCAAAATATTTACTTAAGGAGACCCATTTAAACACTTTGATAAATACTAAAAAAATTCTTGAAAATCATAAACATCATGAACTTACTACATTAGCAAGACCATCAATTAAAAAGACTTTTTGATATGGTTTTTGACCCCACAAACACAACTCAGAATCTACCTTGAAAACTGAGCTTTGACAAGGAATCTTGTTTAATTTATTTATCTGACTTCCACTAACTTTTAATTCATGAAACCACTTGTGTTGGAAATTAGACTCTTTGTAGTTAATTTTAGCCTCAAGAAAATCAATAAAAGCTATCCGTATAACCAAGTTATGACACTTACAATATGACCTTTCAAAACTGCAGCTTTTAAACTCCGAATCTACAAACACTAAAACCCTAATTACACATACTTAACATCACTAATCATATAAAAACAATTTTTAAAGATCAAAACTCTAATTTTAAAGATCTTATATAAACCCTAATCCATCCCTAATGATTGTTACATAATTAAAAACTTAATTGAATTGAAAAAGATTTAGAAAACCATACCTTAATTCTTGAAAATCAAAACCCTAAAATTTTTTGAGGTTTCCCTTGCCCTTGTGTTTGTTTGACCGGCCAAAGAGAGAGAGAGAAGAAAAGTGATTTTTGATTTAGTTAGGTTTTGTATTTATAGGCTTAAGAAAAAAATCTAGATAATTACCTAATATAAATTATAATCTAATTGGGATTCTTTCCCTTTTTTTTCTCCCATAACCGGCCGACTAACACCCCTTTTATTTTTTATTTTTTTATTTAATATTATTTACACTAAAACCCCTTTAATTTAATTATTTTATATAAACCTTTACTTATCTTATTAAACCTTGAACTTTCTAACTAGTTTTCAAACTTACCTTCATTTCTAACTTATTCTAAAAATACAAAGTACTCTAAAACCTATAAAATACTAAAATAATTTATATAATAAAAATTTCATATACATAATACATACACATAATATTATATACACGACATTTGAAACTACGCAAAGTTTCTAAATGATCTCATTTCCATTCAATCTCATTTCAACTACCATGATTCATAAATCATGTACTTCAATCTCGCACACATATCTCTCACAAAACACATAAAACACATAAAGAACACACACATAAATGCTTCAAATAAATTCTAAACCAACTGACCAACCAGCTCAAACCACGGTTGTCACAGTATCCCCTCTTTTAGGAAATCGCGCCTCGAGATTTAACCAAAAGGTTCACCTCTATCATTACCAAAAAAATAATCGAGGATACTTATCTTTCAAGTAGTCCTCCCATACCCATGTTAACTCAAAGTTACGCTTTAAATTCCACTAACTCTAACTATTGGAATCTTACTGCTAATAACTTTGATTACCCACAAAAATGTACGAATAGCAACATAACAACTATAAACGAAGGGAAACATCCAACTACATGAACATCACCCGTCATCAAGGAAACTCGTCAAAAACCTTAAGTTGTGTAAAAACGTCATTCACACCCTAACCTTACAACTCATCAAATAAGAACTGTCTTGGAACTAAGTTATGAGTTGTTACAAAGCTTAACATTTTTGAAGAAACAACTCGATTTTGAGTTTATTCAAAATATAACATTACTTAAATAACTCCTGATACTCAGCTCATCGGGCAATCTTAACCGATAAGCAACAGGGCCAATCCTTTAAAAAAACTCAAATGGTCCTATGTACCTAGGTGCTAACTCACCTTTCTTGCCAAAACGTACTACACCTTTCCAAGGTGATACTTTCATCATAACATGATCACCAACACTAAACCCTAAAAGTTTCATTTCTACTATCAACTTAACTCTCTTGACGATCTTTAGCTTTCTTAAGCCATTCCTTAATCATGACTACCTTAGTCGACCTACCTCTTCTTCCATACAATACCTCCAATGAAAACACATCGAATACTCAAATGATAACTATCTTTGTAGGAAAACTCACCTCACGAAAAGTGAGTATCCCAATTACCACCAAATTTCTCACACAAGCTCTAAACATATTTTCCAATGTTCGAAAAGTACGCTCACTCTAACCATCAGTCTATGGATGATAGGCAGTACTCATATCTACTCGTGTTCCTAACAACTTCTACATCCCTTTCCAAAACCTTAATTTACATTCCATCTTTATCAGGAATACTCGACATGCGCACTCTATGTCTTGCAACTGCCTCATCTACATACAACCTTGCCAACTACTCCATCATATATTCTTTTCGTATTGCTAGAAAATAGGATAGCTTAGTCAGTCTATCGACTATCACCCAAATCGCATCGCATCCACTACTCGATCTTGGTAACTTAGATTTACGATCCATAGTTAATCTTTCCTTTTCCCACTTCCAATCGGGTATCTCAGGTTGTAGTAACAAACTTGAAGACCTTTGAGGCTCATTTTCTACTTCCAATCTCTCTTAATACTTACTAACACCACCATCTATATCCTTCCTTATACTCGGCCACCAATTCGTATACCTAAGATCATACTACTTCTTATTTACTTCAGGATGAACAGAATACTTTATCGCATGTGCCTCCTCCATAATTAAAGTCTTTACGTCGCCTACCATAAGAATCCAACTTCTATCCAAAAATTATAACCCACCACCATCTCTTTTCTCCATTTGTTAGTCCAAGCCATGCAACATCTATATTGACGCATTCCTTGCTTTGGATGTCTCAACCTATACCACTAACATCTTCTCTCCAATCTCAGCTTGGATTGTCATACATATGTCTCAAACTCGTCTTGGCTTCACTCCTTCTTTCCTACTCCGTGCCTTAACAACTAGTCTGCCCTTTCCTACATGTTACTTGCTCTTATAAGAATAACCCCTAAATAACTCCATCCATCATCTCTGCCTCAGGTTCAATCCTTCTTATTGAAAATGTGTTGGATACTTTTATGATCCGTATAGATCACACTTTTCATCTCGTACATATAATGCCTCCTATCACTTTAGAGCAAAACCATCACGCCTAAGTCTATAACGTGAGTCGTGTCATTCTTCACATGAATCTCTAGTTGTCACATCGTATAAGCAATCACCTTCTCTCTATGTCTAAGCAAGTATCCTAACCTTTGCTCCACGCATCACTATGAAATTGTCTGATCCTTTCGGTAATGCCAAGATCGGCTCATTACCCATATTGTTCCTACAACTTCTAAAAAGCTTCCTCTTCACTCTGCTTTGACCTTGTTGGGCTTCACATGATACTTCTCTTTCTTTAGCAGCTCTAAATTCATCTTTACATGCGACCCATGCTCCTCCTTAGGCTTCGTGTAGACCTAAATGTCATCGTTTAACATGATGACAACTTGCCTAAATACGGCTAACACACATGATTCATTACGTCTATGAAAATCACTAGTGCATTGGTCAATCTAAAAAGGCATAGTCATAAACTCATAGCGTCCATAACGTATCCTAAAAGCAGTCTTTGGAATCTCATCTTCATGCACCCTCATTTGGTGATAGCCCGAATAAAGATCTATCTTACTCAACTCGTGATAATCTATGCACATCCTAAACGACTCATCCTACGTATTGACAAACAATACATGTGCTTCCTCATAGCGAATAACTAGGTTGATTAAAACCTTTACCTTGCAGCTCTTGCAATTATTCCAATAACTTTTTCATCTTTGTAGGCTCCAAATGACACGGGCCTTCGTAATCGATGTCGTTCCTTGTACTAACTTTATACGAAATTCTACTTCACGCCGAGGGGTAAACCTATTAAATCCTTAGAAAACACTTTGGGGAACTCACATACTACAAGTATATTACATAATTTCGACTCATCTACTTTGGTACTCCTACGAAACCTCGCATTCACATTAGTTTGTTTCCCCACGAACCTCAAGCACCTTCAAATCCACCAAAGGCATTTTAACCATCTCCTCATGGCATACTTTCTCAGCCTTATACTTCACAACCAATTCTCTCATACGACTATATCAACCCTCTCATAACCAACGGTACTAGATCTATAGTGAAACGAGAACCTTCTAATTCTAATAACTTAACTCATCCGTTTCACTACCTCAATCACATCAGAAGATGTGAACTAACATCAACTTTAAGATCATATAATACGGACATCAAACGAATTTGAAGGACCACGGTAAATCGAATAGGGTAATGCACGAATATCGAACCAACTATGAACAAATACCAAGACTTTACATATACTAGTTTTTGGTAAAAATTCAAAAATCACAAAAACTCAAAGGAAAATAAAACCAAATGTATGTATTGATAAGAAAAAAAACAAACCATCGACACAACAAACGTACCATCGACGCAAGAGACACTTATTGAATAACACCACGTATCACGACCTATAAATAAAAGAATACGAACCTTGAATAAAACAAAATCGATTTTTTTTACCCGCGAGAATTATCTTCCATAACTTTATATCAGTCATTTTTAAAACAGCAGAATCATATTAGTTAATAATGTAAATCATTTTAAAAAAAATAATTGTAAATGAAATTTTCATAAACTTATTTTAAATATAGTCTTCATAAAAAAATCAAGGGATGGCTATAAAAAGAAATGTGTTGCATATTATTTGTATAATTCAATTTAAAACAAAGTTTTCGACACTTAACAAATATCTCATTAAATACAAAAACTCACTTCAACGTTATTATTATTTAAAAAAGGTTTTTCATAGTGTGTTACTAACAAAAACACGTGACTCAAAACAAAAGACACTATTATCTCGAAAAGGGACTTCAAACACCTTAAGAACTTCAACACCAAAATATCATTTGAAAACGAACACGTACCAACGAAACTTAAGAAGAAACATCAAGAACCAACTAAATCGTAGAGACTCACTCATAAAAATGATCAAAGAACAAAAATCAAGAGCACCCTTACTCTTGACAAAAGAAGCAAATCGAAACGTTAAATGGAGGACATAGAACACCAGTTCTATCATAATACCAACAAGGAATACTAACACGAGAGTTAGGTATCTCGACGAACACGAGCTATCAAACCAACTTAGGAATTACAACGATAATACCAACTGGTATCCACGATATCCGCAAACAATAGATAGAAAGAAAATCTTACTATCGACTCAACTATCCAAAATACATCCCATCATAACACATCTTACACTACCACATAACACACAACATCGATCAAAGTAATCAAGGTCACAAGTCTACGTGTGTGATGTCTTTATAATTATGTTGGCCACCATAATTATAAATGCATCTTTTGCACACGTATACTTACTCCCAAGACTACACATCTCGACGATAACACACATTTATACAAACGTACCACATAGAAAATCTCATACAATTCTACAATTCTAACATAATGCTCCTTTAAAACAACACATATACATATAAGGATAAAATCCCAAAACGATAAAAGAAGGACGAAGATTCCAAACCCTAAATACGGAAAAATCCAATTAAATTCACTAACGACTGTGATGTGTAGAGATAACAGACGAAAAAAACTTATGATGGGCCTCGCTCTCGTTTGACCTTGCTTTCACAAGAGTCACCCGACTCCGCGGGACCAGTCCTACTATGAGCATCCGAGAGGAAATCTAGATCGACCTCTTCTTCGATTCTCCTAACCTCCATCCCTCCTTTGGTTCTTCAAGACGCTCCTCTTCAATCGGCTCCCATTCTACATCTCTTGTTGTCGAATCACTCACAAGTCGAGATCGTACTCATAAGTGAGCAAGAAAACAAAAACACATAAATAATACCAAAAGGTGCAATTCATATTAGGTACTTAAATAATGGTGAAAACCAATATATATATATATATATATATATATATATATTACCAGGAAGTAGTAGACAAAATAGACAAATGAAAACTTTCAAATATATGTAAGTATATACTAGTTATGTACTAAATGCAACTATATGAAGGTTCCTAAGTTATAGTCTAGGCCAACCACCTAGTTCTCTATAACTCGTGGCTCTGATACCAGTCTGTCACACCCCGCCAAGGCGGAATCACAAGGCATGATCAATAGGCATCATCACAACACAAGGAGTCAAAATAGAGAAATACTAAATGAATTAAAATCCAACATATAAAAGACACAAAGTGTCATGATAACACCTACAACATTTATCATTCAAATTCATATAGTGCAACCAACCAAGACAAAACAAATGAACATAGATTCCGCAATACAAACCTATGGTCCAGCTAATTCGTCTTCCTAACTCTTCACAAATTTTGCTCACCTGAAAATGATGCTTAAAACGTCAACAAAATTGTTGGTTAGAGTTACAGGTTTAAGACTCACTTATGACACCGCGATCAACAAAAACAACATTTACGAACATATATGCTTGGCTATTCTATCATAAAATAAATTCACATTTATCTGGGATGGATCGTACCCCTCCGTCCCACAATATCTCCGCGCAAGACTGAATATCTCTGCGCAAGACTGAATATCTCCGCGCAAGACTGACCCACTTGACTAGCTAAGTCTGTTCGGGTCTCACACAAGGTCATGTCATCCTCACATACACATGCCTTACCATAATTCATATCACATAGCAATAGCACATAAAAATCATACAGTTTGACACTTAAAAAAACATATCACGGTTCATAATTCAAAAGCAGTTTGCATCATTTCAATCCCAAAATATAAGTAAAAAGTGGCACTGTAAAACTCACCTCGATGCAAAACAAATCCAAACTCTTCAATTAACCTTGCAAATAATCGATACAAAACAATACACATATGTTACCATCGATTAGGTCTCTCACCCAAGTCGATGTAATAATTACAACGATGGATACTCTATACCCTATCTTGATTTAACTCATCTATATACTCTTCACAACTTGCTAACCTCAAGTTACCTTATAAAACCAACATCTCAACTTTATGCATTTTATCCCGTTTTTATAGTCACAAGATGACTCCAAATAAAATACTAAAACACCTAATTAATTCTTCTCCTTAAATTCCATAGCTCCCCAATGAATTGTGAGCTTCTATGATTTTTGGATAAAAATAATAGTGAGTGTAACCATTTTATAAAAATTCAACATCACAAAGTGTCTAGAATTTGACCTGATTTGACCTTCAAAAAGTTTAGCTTGAGCAGACCCATTTAAACACTTAGGAAAATACTACAAAAATTCTAAAAAATCATAAACATTATGAACTTGCTTTAGTAGCAATCCCATCAGGTAAAAAGATGTTTTGATATGGTTTTTGACCTCACAAACACAACTCAGAATCTGCCTTGAAAACTCAGGTTTGACAACGAATCTTGTTTGATTAATTTGACTAACTTCCACTCACTTTTAATTCATGAAACCATTGGTTTGGAAAGTAGACTCTTTGTAGTTAATTTTAGGCTAAAGAAAATCAATAAAAGCTATCCGTATGACCGAGATATGGCTCTCGCAAGATGACCTAAAATTTTGCCCAGATTTCTATTCCGAATTTAGCATAATTAACCCTAATTAACTTACCCAAAACCCTAATTATTATCCCTAAAACGATTTTTGATGATCAAAACCTCTTAATTACAGATTATTTACAATAACCTAATCCATCCTTAATGATTGTTACGTTAATTAAAATCAATTGTATTGAAAAATTTAGAAAACAATACCTTAACTCTTGAAAATCGAAACCCTAAATTTTTTTGGGTTTTCTTCTTGTTTTGTGTTGTTCGACCCGCCAATGGAAGGAAAGGAAAAATCAAAGTGATTTGGTTTAGGTTTTATTTGTATTTATAGGCCTTAAAAGATAATTACCAAAAACAAGTTGTAATCTAATTAGGATATCTTTTCCTTTTTCTTTTCTTTTACTAAAATTCATTTTTTTTCTATTTTAATTTTTTTTAATTTTTTAGTATTATTTACAACTTTAATACCTATATTTTTTTGATTCTAGGTTAAAACCTTTGCTTATTTTGCTAAACCTTGACTTTCTAACTAGATTTCTAACAAGCCTCCACTTCCAATTATTTCTAAAAATAGAAAGTACTCTAAAATCACTAAAATACTAACATAATATACATATAATATGTATTATATATATAGTACGTACACAAAAAATTACGTACACGACATTTGAAACTACGCAAAGCTTCCAAATGATCTCATTTCCATTCAATCTCATTTCAACTAGTACCATGATTCATCAATCATGTACTTCAATCTCATACATATATCTCTCACAAAACACATAAAACACATAAAGAACACACATAAATGCTTCAAATACATTCTAAACAAACTGACCAACTGGCTCAAACTACGGTTGTCACAGTATCCTCTCCTTTAGGAAATCTCGTCATGAGATTTAACCAAATGGTTCAACTCTATCATTACCAAACAAATAATCGAGGATACTTATCTTTCAAGTAGTCCTCCCATACCCATGTTAACTCAAAGTTACGTTTTGAATTCCAGCTAACTTTAACTATTGGAATCTTACTGCTAATAACTTTGCTTACCCACACAAATATACGAATAGCAACATAACAACTATAAACGAAGAGAAACATCCAACTACATGAACCTCGCCCGTCCTCGAGGAAATTCCTCAAAAACCTTAAGTTGTGTAACAACGTGACTCATATCTTAATCCCGCAACTCATCAAACAATAACTATTTTGAAATTAAGATATGAGTTGATACAAGCTCAACGTCCTAAAAAAAATTCATCGCGATTTCAGGTTTACTCGTAATTTTAACACCGCTCAAATAACTCCCGATACTCAGCTCATCGGGCAATCTTAACCGATAAGCTATATGGTCAATCCTTTTAAGAATCTCAAATGGTCCTATATACCTAGGTGCTAACTCACCTTTCTTATCAAAACGTACTACACCTTTCTAAGGTGAGACTTTCATCATAACATGATCACCAACACTAAACCCTAAAAGTTTCATTTCTACTATCAACTTAACTCTCTTGACGATCTTTGGCTTCCTTAGGCCTTTCCTTAATCACGACTACCTTAGTCGTCTCTTGCTCCAACTCAAGTCCAATCATCTTACTTTCTCCAATCTCAGCCTATAAAACAGGCGACCTACCTCTTCTTCTATACAATACCTCCAATGATAACACCTCGAATACTCGAATGATAACTATCTTTATAGAAAAACTCACCTCACGGAAAGTGAGTATCCCAACTACCTCCAAATTTCTCACATAAGCTCTAAACATATTTTCCAATGTCTGAAAAGTATGCTCACTCTGACCATCAGTCTATAGATGGTAGGCAGTACTCATATCTACTCGTGTTCCTAACGACTTCTACATGCCTTTCCAAAACCTCAATATACATTCTATCTTTATCAAGAATGCTCAACACGTGCACTCCATGTCTTGCAACTGTCTCCTATACATACAACCTTGCCAACTACTCCATCTTATATTCTTTTCGTATTGCTAGAAAATGGGATAACTTAGTCAATCTATAGACTATCACCCAAATCGAATCGCATCCACTACTCGATCTTGATAACTTAGATTTACTATCCATAGTTAATCTTTCCTTTTCCACTTCTAATCAGGTATCTCAGGTTGTAGTAACAACCTGAAGACCTTTGATGCTCATTTTCTACTTCTACACGCGCTTAATACTTACTAACGCCACCAGCTATATCCTTCCTCATACTCGGCCACCAATTCGTATACCTAAGATCATATTACATCTTACTCACTCCAGGACGAACAAAATACTTCGTCGCATGCGCCTCCTCCATAATCAAAGTCCTTACATCGCCTACCATAAGAATCCAAATTCTATCCAAAAATTATAACCCATCACCATCTCTTTTCTCCATTTGTTATACCAAGCCATGCAACATCTCTGTTGACGCGTTATTTGCTTTGGACGTCTCAACCTATACCACTAACATCTTCTCTCTAATCTCAGCTTGGATCGTTATACATATATCTTAAACTCGTCTTGTCTTCACTCCTACCTTCCAACTCCATGCATCAACAACTACGTCCGCCCTTTCCTACATGGTACTTGGTCTCACAATAACAACCCCTAAATAACTCCATCCATCGTCTCTCCCTCGGGTTCAATCCTTCTGATTGAAAATGTGTCAGAGACTTTTATGATCCGTATTGATCACACTCTTCATCTCGTACACATAATGCCTCTATCACTTTAGTACAAAACCATCGCGCCTAAGTCCATAACGTGAGTCATGTCGTTCTT
>BQNB010108699.1:0-19805 GCA_026074375.1 Tanacetum coccineum
TCTAAAAAGCTTAACCAATAAGCTATTCAAAACCACTTTCAAAAGACATTTAAAGATTCAAATTAGCAGTTAAAAAGTTAAATGAAAACTGCGTGCAGACTGTTTACACTACTATTTTGGTTTTTCTAATTTTTATAAGCTACTTGCAGACTAAATTTAAGCTATCTAAAAAGTCCTAAATTATAGTTTAAGCTAAAAAAAGATTGAGATTGACTACTTAACTACTTATAAACCAAATTTTTTAGCTTAATACCTAAAATTAACCTTTGATTTTTAGCTTTTAAGAAGTGACAGTTTTAACCTTTTTAACAACTATATGCTGGTGCAATTGACACCTGATCTAATTGACACAAACCTCAAAAAAAGACTTAGAACTCAATTCTTACACCATTTTAAACACATTAACACCACAAACAAGTAATAATCAAAGATCTTATACTTAGAACACCAAAACTCTGACTTATAGTCACAGTTTACAAAATCTCACAAAAACTTGCACAAACAGTTTTTTATACAATAAAAACTCAAACCTTTGATCTGATAAACTTAATAAATGATTTTAAAGTTAACCACAAGGGTTTGAATGCCTTATAACAGACTTAACTAGGTTAAGTCTGTTAATGGCAAACACCCCTTTAAGGACTCAAAAAATATTTTTTGCTTATGAAAGTTAGATTTAGAGCTTAAACCACAAATACCAGATATCAAATAAGTATGAAAATCAATATGAAGCAGATTTAAACAACTAATAAGCACTCAAATTAGCTACAACAAATTATGTTATTTTCTAAGCTACTTAAGACAGATTATAAGCAAAACCTCAAACAAATGATTTTTTAACTACAACTAAGAAATATAAACTACAAACATCATAACTAAGCATAGATAAGCAGATATAAGCAGAAATAAGCAAGAATAAGCATTGCTACAGTAAAATGCAAGAAAATGGAAAAAATGGAACTTACAAAAGCCCTTGCTTAAACAGGGCAAACAAGCTTAAATGAGCTTTGTCTACAAGCTCTAGCTTGTGTAAAACAAGCTAGTAAAAACCTATAAGCCCTTCCCTTTTTGGCTTATCTTCCATTTGAGCTTTTTGAGTGATTTTTAGCAAAATAAGCTTAAACCTTACAAACTATGAAAGAGTTTGTAAGACTTAAGTAAACAGCTTAAGAATGTTATAAAAAAGAGCTTTTGTGAGCTTATAAAACAGTTTTAAATCATCAGTCACTTTAACTTAAAAACGGGATAAAACATAAAAACTTCAATCTTTCATTAGAATTAAAATCAGTACAAGGCTTTTAAGAAAACATTATAATAAGCTAAAAAGACTTAATTTATAAGCTGAAAATTACTAAAAACTAACTGCCCTAAAGGCTTACAAATGAGCCTATTTATACTAAGCAAAAGAAGATTCTAGGACTTGTGCTTTCTTTGTGAGAGATCTTGCAGGTGTGTTTGTTGTGTGAGAGTCTTCAAAGAGCAATCTTGGCCATTGAAATTAAGTAGCGTCCAAGTTATTTAATCTTAGCCATTGATCTCTTGTCTTGTTCCTTGGATGAATGAGGTTGCAAGGGATTGCCAAGGTGGAAATAAGCCTACGTGAGGAGGGATAAGGTTGATCGACAAAGGGGAGAAGAAAGGGGAACAATGTCTTAGTGTAATTTGGCGGGTAGTGAAGAAGATGAACAGTAGTTTGATTTGCAGGGGAGATGTTTGGTGGTTGGGCAAAACAAGTCCCTCAATGTGTGTATAGATATTACAACCACAGTCCTTGTGGTGTTATAACTTTGGCCCTTTTGTTTTGATGATGTTTGCACCGTTAGTCCTTTTAAGGACTAACGAGGTTAAGTTTAAAAGGGTTTTGGTGTTGACGGGAGTTATAAGGGGAGATGGGTTTGTTGTTGGGCTGGGTGTGGTATAAAAGGACTTTGGGCTTTTTATAAGGTTTAAGGTTTGTAAAGTTTGTAAGATATAAGTGGGTTGACCCAGGCCCACTAGGTGGGTACGAGTGGGCCTACTTTTGACAATTTAGGTTTTCGGGTTCGGTTTTCGATGGCTTTTCCAATGCCACTTCCCGGGGTTGACATTTACTTTGACTTCTTTGTTGACTTTGACTTTGTCTTTTTGACTTCCCATGGTCTCTCCGTTCTCATGCTTGATTTTTTTGTTTTGGCTTTGATTTTTGTCTTTTTCTTGGATATCCATTACCTGCACAATACAAATGCAAAACATACAAATACAATGTATTTTTGGTACATTTTTGGTCATTTAAGTCCATTTTTAGTGGTCAAAGGTATGTGTAATTAAACACATACCATTCCATTTCACAAACCCACAGGTTTACCCACGGGCGATGGGTACCCACATGCATGGGTATGGGTAAAATGTTGTACCCATTGGTATGTGACAGGTGGGTGGCGGGTGTGAAAAAATTCATGAGTTTGGGTGACGGGTTTGATGAACCCATACCCATTACCCATTACCCATTACCCACAGGTGCCATCCCTAGTGAGACACTAAAAAGATTAAACTTAAGCTCCTTAACAAAGTACATATCTTCAAAATCCAATTTTCCTGTCCTGATTTTATCTTTTCCAGTAATCTTACCTCCTTTGGAGTTTCCACCAAAGGCAATAAATCCATCATAAATTTCTTCATAATCTGAGAGGTAGGACTTGTTTCCAGTCATGTGCCTAGAGCACCCACTGTCAATGACTCCTTTTTTCTACAACTCTAGTTGTGGATTGCCCTGCACAAAAAGTAAGAAAAGCAGGCTCTCTTAGGGACCCAATCCATTACAGACTTGGATCTGCCTTGTGTATCAACATAGTCAAATCTTTTAAAGGATATTGATGCACTATTGTTTCTAGAGACATGGTCTAAAACTTTATGTTTTGGTCTCCAAACCCAACATGTTGAGGCCTTAACAACATTAGCCTCATTTCCCTTATTATCACTTACTACTGCTTTTGGCCCAACAGTAGCAACATTTTCCCTAACAATATTAACTTTTTCATTAAAATTACTGTTCTTATTTGTTGTATACTTGTTAAAGGGCCTTCTAACATGTGAATGTGCTCTATTAAATACATTTGATGATGGTCTTGCACTATTTACTGTTGGTCTTGTGTAGGTAGTATTAACTGGTCTGGCAGTATTAACTGATACTGCTGCTCTTGAAGAGCTTTCCCTAGCAGTATTAAGTGTTTTAAAGCTATATTTCATTAAGACTGCTCTTGGAACAAAAATTCTTTTTGGATGAGGGTGAGTTATTCTTTGAGAATTTTGGTGATTCACCCTTCTAGCATTGTTCCAAACAGGTTTTCCACCATTTTCTTTTCATAAAAGTCACAATCTTTGATCAAATGGTTAAAACTGCCACATACATAGAAAGCTTTATTTTTAAACTCAAAATTTCTTCCTAATTTCTGAGTCATCAAATTATTCCAGTTTCTCTTGTTACCTTTAGGACTTTGACTATTTTTCCTTGGGTATTTAGCTTGCTTATTGTTCTCTACCTTTTTAACGGACTCACTAAGTGATTTCACATGCTTATAAGATTTAACAAATTCCACTTTAGCATTACTAGGTTTTCTCTGTCTAGACTTAGACTCGGTCTCATTCTCATTCTCACTATTAGATATCCAGTCTTCAATAAGTGGTTCACTAACAGACTTAGGTTTTGACATACTAGTCTTAACTTCACTAGTTGCAGCTGAAGATACACTAGTTGCTGACTCACTAAATACATATTCATCCTTATCAGCAAGTACCAAATCAGGTTTAGGGGGTATAAAGTTCCCAGTATAGGGAGGGGGAACAACATGATACCCTTCACCTATTTTGTACCTATCATTCACCTGACTATCAAATACTTAACTGTCAAACACTTGACTATCATACCTCACACCAGACTTGAACTTATCACATATTTGACTATCTAACAGTTTGCTTAGATTCTTAGATGAATTTTCAAACTTTTCTAAGGTAAGTTTTAAATCATCTCTTTCTTTTTCAGCTTTTTCAAATTTCTTTCTAAGCTCTGTTAGTGCATTATCTCTCAACATAATATCAAGTTTTAAAATCTTTATGTCCTCTTCAAAAATAGCCTCATTCTTTTTATACACATCTAGTCTAGCCTTTACAAATTATAGACCTGCTTTATAAGCTCTAATATTTAATTAAGACTTATTTAAATCTTTTGTTAGATTATCATAATGTTCTTTGAGAGTTTCATAAGATTTTAAACATGCTTTAGAACAAGTTGATACCTCAATGTCTGAGCTTGAAGAACTTGAAGAAGTATAGGCCATAAGTGCAAAATTGGTAGGTCCTTCTTAAGCCTGGTCACTCCAATCATACCCAAATCCATCACACTGAGATACTAAAGCATTTGAAGTAGTTTCCTCAACTGGCACAGTCCTTCTTGTTGTCTCCCTATTTCTACTGTCTTGATTCTTAGGTGCCCTGCATTCCCTAGCAAAATGACCTCTTCTGTGGCAATTATAGCATTCCACCTTGGTCTTGTCAAAGCCAATGGTATCAGTCCCATTAACACCTAGATTCCTTCTTGTCTTCTTGAGAAATCTCCTTGCTCTCATTGTCAGCATTGCCATCTGCCACTTCAAGTCCATCTCCTCTAAATCATCAGGATCAATTTGCTTTAGGTCTTCATTGTCCAATTGTGAACTGTTAGACTGACTAGCAAAGAAGGAGTAGATCACAACATCACTCAGACTATCAACATTTGGTAAAGTAGAAGCATTATTCTTGGAGTTAGCAGCAGAAACACCATGAGCAGTCTTAACTGCTTCATTGGTGCTGCTAGTGATATTGGAAGACACAAAAGCTACATTTTGTGTGTTTTGGTTTGTGCTAGATGACCCCATGATTTCAGCTTCATAAATCTTCAGATTGTTGTACAAGTCATCCATGCTTAGATCTTTTAAATTAGATTTGTTCCTCCAAATCAGGGTATGAGTCTTCCACTCAGATAGCAGACTTCTTAATAACTTCATATTCACATCTTCTTGAGAAATAGTTTTGTAACCTTTGCCTTTTTTGTGTTTTGAATATTTCATTTATAGTCCTTTGACTATTTGACTTTTGTCAGTTTATTACAATTTTGTATCGTGTTAACGGTGGTGATTTTTATGAGAATTATGGTGATTTTATGAGTATTGTAATGAATTGTGGTTTATTGTAATTAATAATCCCTTTTGAAAGGTATTATTGTGTTATTTGTATTCCGAGTGGTTTGACCCGTGAATTTTGAGAAATGCCAAAAAACGAGTTTGACACGTCCGTTAATGTCCAAATGAGTTTTGAAGGGTGTAAAGTGAAAATATGTCATGTAAATACTCTAGGTTAATGAAAAAGTATTTTAAAGTGAATAAAAATGCTAATTAACTTTAGGATAAATTTTACAGTTGAGATTTACGAGTAATTAAGTGCTCTCGACACGAAAAGAAAGGCCCGAGACCACATAGGATCCATGGTCGGTTACTAGAAGGAGAGGGGAGACATGGTGGCTAAATTTTAGCTAACCTTGTCTAAAGTTGTACATAAGATTCTTTCTTGTCCATAATCCTTATCATTTCATTTTCAAAAAAAACACACATAAGTGTGTGTGTGTGTGTTATTCGGCCGCCACCTACACCACCACAATCCACCATAAATTTTCCAACTTTGATCGAGAACGTGATATTCCGGGTTGATATGAGTGTTTGGGTGTTCATTTAAACAACGTTTGAGTTGCCCGGTTCGTGTCGAAATATTCATTTTTGAAGATTTTCGTGTAAGTTTTCAAATTTAATTTCGTTTGTCCTTTTGGGTTTGTTTTGATGCATAGATGTTAGTTGTACAAGTTGATCGTCGTGAAAATTGATTTTGGAAGCGAAATAAATAAAAAGGGTGTGTTTGGTTCGTTGGATTAAAAAAGGAAAAATAGAGTTTTTGTAGTTTTGATGTTGTGGTCGTGATGGTTGAATAATATATGTTGCTAGATACCTTATTTTTGATAATAGATTGTATGGCTTATTCGGGCTTATTTTTAAGCTATTTCTTGGCTTATTTAGGCTTATATGCCACGAAATATTTCCCAAAATTACTAAAAAGGTGATTTTGATTATTTTTGTGTTATGGCGTATGTTGTGGACTATTTTTGAGGCTTATGGTAGTAACCAGATGCGATACGTAGCTTATTAGCTTATTTTCAAGCTTAATATACGTATTTTTGAGCTATTGGACTCGCGGCCCAATAAGTCTATTTAAGCCACGGCTTAATGGGAGGGCTTATTGTGGTCCGGATTATTTTTACTTATAAGTATATGCTTATATATGTAAATGGACCTTGATTTTGGACTTGGATCGTATTTTGGACTTATAAATGTCTTAATGGACCCTTGTTGGGCCTTAAGACTTATAAATGTCTTAATCGTATTTTGGATTATTTAGTCGTTATGAGAGTTTTGATGGACTTTTGAAAGTGAAAATGTGTTTACGAAGTGATATGGAACGATATTTTGGGAAAAATGTTTTAGTAAACGTTAAAGATTGAGAATTTAGAATTTTGTCAAAAAGTGTCGAATTTATGAATAGTGTTGAAAATAAGGTTTTAAACCTTGGAAAACGTTGTTTGAGCGTACGGGTCATGTCAAAATTTCGTAAAAATTTTATACTTAGAAATTTTTCTAAAAATTAATTTTTGATTTTTAAATAATAAAATATTATTTAATTATTTTATTTAATTAATAAATTCACTGAAAGACGAAAAATATAATTTTTCTCGAATCTTCTCTAATGTGTTTAGTATGAGTAAACATTTCATTTTTAATCGTATTATGATTATTTTGAAGTGACGAAGGTTACCAAATGGACTTGTCGAGATATATTTATAATTATTAATTATAAATATTTATTTATATTACTTATCTATTTTTCTTAAATAGTATAAGTATGTATTACCGAGTAATGAGATTGATATGATTGTTGGGATAAGACGTCAACCATCACACCACTAAATTGTTTTGGGTAATTGTACAACGCGTCTAAACTCTATGCATCAAACGTGAAGATTGTTTTGGAATTGGATGATTAAATTGGGACATTAACTGGACTAGGTCGTGTGCGGGCGTCGTTGCATTTGCTTGTGTGATTGAGATTTGGTTGCTAAAGACTTGCTTGAGGTGAGTTCTCGTAGCCCCACTTTTTACTATTTTTGCGTTGGGGGAAAATGATACTCAAATGTGTTTTGAAATGTATTGAATTAATCTGTGTGAAATGTGGTTTTGTTTTTGGGACAAGTTACGTGCTTAAGACTACTATGTGAATATTATGTGCTGAATGATTGTTTGGATCAGAGGGGTATGCCTATCCCAGTATTTGCATGATTGTTTGGATCGAATGGGTACGCCTACCCAATATTTGTGTGATTATTGGAGCGGATAGGTATGCCTACCCAGGTTTGTGTGTGGTCCTGCCCTAATTTTAGTGCTCCAGCTGGTAGGCCCTTTAGGTGTGTAAGTGACATATGGTTATTGATTAGCGGTGATGCTAAGGTTGTTTGCATATATTTACTGACATATAGCACTATTTTCCACTATTGAAATATTAGCACAGCATTTGGGTTTAAGGTCAAACCTACGAGCTCACCAACATTATTGTTGTCGTTTTTGAGTATCATTTTTAGGTGAAGTGAAAGAAGAGTAGTTTGGTGATTGTTATAGAAGACTTAGAAGTATCTCGAGTGGAATTTCGTTTTAAGTCTTGCTTGCTTGTTGTTTGGTGCTAGTAATTGGATGTTTTAGATTAAGTTTAGATTATGAACCCCTTTGAGGGCATTTGAATAATTGTAAGAGATTATGGATTTTAGTTGCGATTTAGGACATCACTCGAGGTTGATGGTCTTCATAACACTTGAAGTTTTGCAATGTAGTTTTCTCTATTTTGTATCTTGTGTTATGATTGATCATTATGTTGCATTCCTGAGTTTCCGCCATTGTCGGGGTGTGACAGATTGGTAATCAGCGCCAAGGTTATAGAGAACTAGGTGGATTGGCCTAGACTATTAAGATCCGTCATTTAGTTGCGTATAGGATCTATGTGCGCGGTGTTCCGCTTTTGTTTGCTTTCGCATCTTCGCGGTTTGGTGCTTTAGTTATGTCAGTCATTGGAATGTGTGAGCTAAATATTGAATATGACTAGGAAAGGATGTGAATATAAGTACGGTGGCTAACGTAGTTATAAGCGTATCACAACTCACCCATACTTAGTAATGTCGTTCACACAAATCGATGTTGACACCGTAAGGTGGTGTTATGTGTATAGTTATATATATAGTAAGATATTCTATATATATGTGAGTCTTCCTGCCTACCTAACGTTGCCCAAGTTCTCCCTCTTATAGATAATGCTGCCAAGGATAAGGACCCGAAGTGTTGGCTGGCCTGCTGCCGAATCATTAGGAGGGGGAACGGGTGTACGGGTTGGTAGAGGTAGAAGGGGTAGAAGACCTAAGGAAGGTAATGATGAGCATGTTAAGGATTTAAATGGTCAAGGAAATGACCAGGGTTTGGGAGCTAATGGGGGTGTAGAGGGAGTCAATGGGAATGTAGAGGGAGCCAATGGGGTGCACCCGACTTCTCAACGATCATTGCCTAACAATTGCAGAACCTCTTACCCGCCATGCTAGCTCAGGTTAGTAACCGAGGAAATGTTGGAAATCAGAATGGTAATGTGGTTAATGAGAACGTTCAGGAGAACGTTAGGAATGTGTTAGTGAATGGCAACTGGGTAGGTTGTTCATATAAGAAGTTCTTAGCTTGTAACCCTAAGGAATATGATAGTAAGGGAGGTACTGTAGTTCTTACTCGTTGAATCGAGAAAATGGAGAACGTACATGATATGAATGGTTGTAGTAATGACCAAAAAGTGAAATACATTATTGGTTCATTTATGGGTAAGGCTTTAACGTGGTGGAACTCTCAGATCTGCACGCTAAGCCAAGAAGTTGCTGTTAGTATGTAATGGAATGACTTTAAGTTTATGATGATACAAGAGTTTTGTCCTAGTCATGAAATGCAAAAGTTGAAATCTGAATTGTATAATCACGCCATGGTCGGGGCTGGCCATGTTGCATATACTGATAGGTTTCATGAGTTGGCGAGGTTAGTCATGCATTTGGTAACCCTAAAGAGTAGGATGATTGAGAGGTATGTGTATAGCCTTGCTTCATAAATACATAGGATGGTGGCAGTAACGGAGCCAAAGACTATGCTGAAGGTTGTGCAGATTTCTGGTACACTGACCGATGAGGCTGTGAGAAATGGATCAATTAAGAAAGTTAAGAAAAGAGGAAATGTGGGGGAAACTAGCAAGGATAAGAATGGTGGGGATGATAATAAGAGGACTAGGACTGGGAATGTTTTTTCTACTACTGTAAACCCTGTAGGAAGAGAGAATATGGGTACTTGGCCCAAGTGTACCATCTGCAACTCCTACCATACACCCGGAGGGCCTTGTCGCACATGCTTTAACTATAACCGCTCGGGTCATTTGGCAAAGGATTGTAGAGATGTGCTGAGGAATGTGAATCATGTTAATGCTAGAAACCCAACTGTTAGAGCATGTTATGAGTGTGGTAGTACCGACCATGTCAGGTCAGCTTGTCCTAGATTGAATAGAGCACACAAACCGAAAGGAAATCGTCCAAACTAAGTTGCTGCTAATAACGCGGGTCAGGGTCATGGAAATTAAGGGAACCAGGATAGGGGTAGGGCATTCATGTTGGGAGCAGAGGAAGCTCGTCAGGACCCGAACATTGTGACGGGTACGTTTACCTTGAACAATCATTTTGCCACTACCTTATTTGACTCTGGTGCCGACTATAGTTTTGTTTCTACTACTTTTATACCTCTGTTAGGCTTAGTGCCCAGTGACTTAGGTTTCCGATATGAGATTGAGATAGCTAGCGGGCAGCTAGTAGATATTGATAAGGTTATTAAGGGTTGTAAACTAGAAATCGAGGGTCATGTATTTGACATCGATTTTTGATACCTTTTGGGCATGGGAGTTTTGATGTGATTATAGGTATGGACTGGTTGTCCAATTATAAGGCTAAAATAATTTGCCATGAGAAGGTAGTGAGGATACCACTACCGGATGGCAAGGTGCTTAGAGTATTAGGAGAGAGACCAGAAGAGAAAGAAAGATTTTTTATGGATGCTAAGCTTGGTGACAAGAAACAAGAATAGATTGTTATAGTTAGAGATTTTCCTGAGGTACTCCCGGATGATCTATCTGGATTACCGTCTATTCGAGAAATTGAGTTAACCCTTGGAGCAACACCGGTAGCAAAGTCTCATTATCATTTGGCACCTTCTGAAATGGAGAAGTTGTCAGGAAATCTCAAGGAACTCCAAGATAAAGGTTTCATTCAACCAAGTTCATCGCCTTGGGGAGCACCGGTATTGTTCGTTAAGAAAAATGATGGTTCTTTTAGGATGTGCATTGATTATAGAGAATTAAACAAGTTGACTATTAAGAATCGTTATCCACTTCCTAGATTTGATGATCTATTTGATCAACTGCAAGGGTCGTAGTTTTTCTTAAAGATAGATCTTAGGTCTGGATACCATCAACTGAGAGTGCATGAGGATGACATTCCAAAGACTGCGTTTAGAACTCGTTATGGACATTTCGAGTTCAATGTAATGCCCTTTGGTCTGACTAACGCACCAGCGGTATTTATGGATTTGATGAATAGAGTATGTAGGCCTTATCTAGATAAGTTTGTGATAGTGTTTATAGACGATATCTTAATCTACTCTAAGACTTGAGAGGAGCAAGTAGAAAATTTAAGGTTAGTCTTAGGACTGCTTAAAAAAGAGAAACTGTATGCTAAGTTTTCTATGTGTGAATTCTGGCAAAGAGAAGTGCAGTTTCTTGGGCACGTGATAAATGGTAATGGGATTCATGTAGACCCTAGTAAGATTGAAGCTGTTAAGAATTGAAAAGCCCCTAGAACTCCGACTAAGGTTTGTTAGTTCTTAGGATTGGCTGGATATTATCGTAGGTTCATTGAGAAGTTTTTTAAGATAGCTAAGTCTCTTACTATCTTGACTCAGAAGTGTAAGACTTTCAATTGGGGTGAGGAATCGGAATTGACATTTCAAACCTTGAAGGATAAGTTGTGTAATGCGCCTGTTCTAGCTCTCCCCGATAGACTGGACGACTTTGTGGTATATTGTGATGCGTCCGGGATAGGACTAGGCTATGTGTTAATGCAAAGAGGTAAAGTGATAGCCTATGCGTCTAGGCAGTTGAAAATTCATGAGAAGAATTATACTACCCATGATTTAGAGTTGGGTGCGGTTGTGTTTGCACTTAAAATCTAGAGACATTATCCGTATGGGACAAAGAGTGTCATTTATACGGATCATAAGAGTCTTCAGTATATCTTTAGTCAGGAAGAGTGGAATATGCGACAGCGTTGTTGGATAAAATTGTTTAGTGATTATGACTGTAAAATTCGCTACCATCCTGGTAAGGAGAATGTGGTGGCTGATGCCCTAAGTAGGAAGGAAAGAGTAAAGCCTAAGAGAGTTAGAGCTATGAATATGACCCTTCAATCAAGTATCAAGGATAGGATATTGGGGGCTCAGAAGGAGGCTGTGGATGAGTCTGTAGGACTGCAGACAGGTTTGGATGAGATGATAAAACAAAGAAGTGATGGAACCTTGTACTACCTGGATCAAATATGAGTACCTTTGAAGGGTGATGTAAGAACCCTGATAATGGATGAACCCCATAAGTCGAAGTACTCTGTACACCCAGGAGCTGATAAGATGTATTATTATTTGAGAGATAGGTATTGGTGGCCTGGAATAAAAAAGGATATAGCTGAGTATGTTAGTAAGTGTTTGACTTGTCTAAAGGTTAAGGCTGAGCATCAAAGGCCATCTGGCTTGCTCCAATAACCTGAGATTCCCGTATGGAAATAAGAAGGGACAGCTATGGATTTTGTGACTAAGTTGCCTAAGACTAGTAGTGGGCATGACACAATCTGGGTCATTGTAGACCGATTGACTAAGTCTACTCATTTTCTACCTATGCGTGAGGAGTATAAGATGGAAAGGTTGGCTAGATTATATTTGAATGAGATAGTTTCTAGACATGGTGTGCCGATCTCGATTATATCAGATCGTGATAGTCGTTTCACATCAAGGTTTTGGCAGTCAATGCAAGAGGCATTAGGAACTCGTTTCGACATGAGTATGGCTTATCACCCTCGGACTGATGGTCAGAGTGAATGTACTATTCATACTTTAGAAGACATGCTTAGAGCGTGCGTCCTAGACTTCGAAGGAAGTTGGGATGTTCATCTTCCGTTGGTTAAGTTTTCGTATAACAATACTTATCATTCTAGTGTGAGATGTGCTCCGTTTGAGGCATTGTATGGTAGAAAGTGTCATTCGCCAATTATGTGGGCTGAGGTTGGAGAAGGTCAGTTGATAGGACATGAGTTAGTGCAAGAGACTATTGAAAATATCTCGCAGATTAAGGATAGACTTAAGGCTGTGCGTGATCGCCAGAAAAGTTATCCTGATAAGAGGAGGAAGCCTCTAGAGTTTAGTGTAGGTGACAATGTCTTGCTAAAAGTGTCGCCTTGGAAAGGTGTAGTATGCTTTGGGAAGAAAGGGAAGTTAGCACCTAGATTTGTTAGACCTTTTGAGATTATTGAAAAGGTAGGCCCTGTGGCCTATCGGTTAGATTTGCCTGAAGAGTTTAATAGTGTTCATGACACGTTCCACGTGTCGAACCTTAAGAAGTGTTTGGCTGATCCAATACTGCAAGTGCCTTTGGATGAGATTCGAGTTGATGCTAAGTTAAATTTTATGGAAGAGCCTGTGGAAATTTAAGAAAGGGAGTTTAAGAAGTTAAAGCGTAGTAGGATTTCCATCGTCAAGGTTCGGTGGAATTCGATATGTGGCCCTGAATTCATGTGGGAACGTGAAGATCAGATGAAATTGAAGTACCCGCATTTGTTTAGTAATGTTAGTAGCTGGATTTCGGGGTCGAAATTCTTTTAAGGGGGTAGAATGTAACCTTTGCCCTTTTTGTGTACTGAATATTTCATTTATAGTCCTTTGAGTATTTGACATTTGTCAGTTTATTTAAATTTTGTACCGTGTTGACGGTGGTGATTTTTATGAGAATTGTGGTGATTTTATGAGTATTATGATAAATTGTGGTTTATTTTGATTAATAATCCCTTTTGGAAGGTATTATTGTGTTATTTGTATTCCGGGTGGTTTGACCTGTGAATTTTGAGAAATGCCAAAAAAACGAGTCCGAGACGTCCGTTAATGTCCAAATGAGTTTTAAAGGGTGTAAAGTGTAAATATGTCATGTAAATACTCTAGGTTAATGAAAAAGTATTTTTAAGGTGAATAAAAATGCTAATTAACTTTAGGGTAAATTTTACGGTGTGTTTTAGAGTATTTAAGTGAACCCGACACGAAAAGAAACGGATGATTAAAGGGGTGTTTGGTTCGTGTAATATAAAAAAAGAAAGAACATGGATTTTGTAGTTTTGATATTGTGGTCGTGATGGTTGAATAATATATGTTTCTAGATAGCTTATTTTTTTATAGTAGCTTGTATAGCTTATTCGGGCTTATTTGTAAGCTATTTATTGGCTTATTTTGGGCTTATATGCCACGAACCATTCCCAAAATCACTAGGAAAATGATTTTGATTATTTTTTAGTTATGACATATGTTTTGGACTATTTTTGAGGCTTATGGTAATAACCAAATGCGATATGTAGCTTATTAGCTTATTTTCAAGCTTAATATACGTATTTTTGAGCTATTGGACTCGCGGCCCAATAAGTCTATTTAAGGTGTGGCTTAATGGGAAGGCTTATTGTGGTCCGGATTATTTTCTACATATAAGTATATATACTTATATATGTAAATGGACCTTGATTTTGGACTTGGATCGTATTTTGGACTTATAAATGTCTTAATGGACCATTGTTGGGCCTTAAAGCCCAATAAGCAATATTTAGTCGTTATGAGAGTTTTATGGACTTTTGAAAGTGAAAATGTGTTTACGAAGTGATATGGAATGATATTTTGGGAAAAACGTTTTAGTAAACGTTAAAGATTGAGAATTTGGAATTTTGTCGAAAAGTGTTGAAAATAAGGTTTTAAACCTTGAAAACGTTGTTTGAGCGTACGGGTCATGTCAAAATTTCGTAAAAAGTTTATACTTAGAAATTTTCCTAAAAACATGATTTTTGATTTTTAAATAATAAATATTATTTAATTATTTTATTTATTTAATAAATTCACTAAATGACGAAAACTATAATTTTTCTCGAAACTTCTCTAATGTGTTTAATATGAGTAAATGTTTCATTTTTAATCGTATTATGATTATTTTGAAGTGACGAAGGTTACCGAATGGACTTGTCGAGATATATTTATAATTATTAATTATAAATATTTATTTATATTACTTATCTATTTTTCTTAAATAGTATAAGTATGTATTACCGAGTAATGAGATTGATATGATTGTTGGGATAAGACGTCAACCATCACACCACTAAATTGTTTTGGGTAATTGTACAACGCGTCTAAACTCTATGCATTAAACGTGAAGATTGTTTTGAAAATTGGTGATTAAATTGGGACATTAACTGTAATAGGTCGTGTGCGGGCGTCGTTGCATTTGCTTGTATGATTGAGATTTGGTTGCTAAAGACTTGCTTGAGATGAGTTCTCGTAGCCCCACTTTTTACTGTTTTTCTATTGGGGGAAAATGATACTCAAATGTGTTTTGAAATGTTTTGAATTGATCTGTGCGAAATGTGGTTTTGTTTTGGGACAAGATATGTGCTTATGACTGCTATTCGAATATTATGTGTTGTATGATTGTTTGGAGCGGATGGGTACGCCTACCCAGTATTTGTGTGATTATTAGAGCGGATGGGTACGCCTACCCAGGTTTGTGTGTGGTCCTGCCCTAATTTTAGTGCTCCAGCTGGTAGGCCTTTTAGGTGCGTAAGTGACATATGGTTATTGATTAGCGGTGATGCTAAGGTTTTTTGCATATATTCACTGTCATATAGCACTATTGTCCACTATTGAAATATTGGCACAACTTTTGGGTTTAAGGTCAAACCTACGAGCTCACCAACATTATTGTTGACGTTTTCGAGTATTATTTTTACGTGAAGTGAAAGAAGAGTAGTTTGGTGATTATTATAGCAGACTTAGAAGTATCCCGAGTGGAATTTCGTTTGAAGTCTTGCTTGCTTGTTGTTTAGTTCTAGTAATTGGATGTTTTGGATTAAGTTTGGATTATGGACCCCTGTGAGGGCATTTGAATAATTATAAGAGATTATGGATTTTAGTTGCGATTTGGGACATCAGTCGAGGTTGTTCGAGGTTGATGGTCTTCATATAACTTGAAGCTTATGCAATGTAGTTTTCTCTAATTTGTATCTTGTGTTATGATTGATCATTATGTTGCATTCTTGAGTTTCCGCCATTGTCGGGGTGTGACACCTCATTATGACGTGCAACAAAGCTATCTACTATGATACGGAGATCACCATCCCACTAAATCTAATTGCAATCCTTTTTGCAGCTCACCTATGTTGCACGAAAACGCCGTCGGGGTGACGTCTCCCGTACTAGAAATGTTTCCCGTACCGAAAACACCTGGAAACACCTCGGAAACGAATCCAGAAAAGAGGAAACGTTTCACGTCCACTGGAAACGTCTTATATAATACATGAAACGTCTTGGAAACGTTTCTAGTCCATTTAAATGCGTTTTTGGGCCTTTACAAACGAATGTGTTATTTCTGGGCCATTAAACCCTTTTTTTTATAAAACCAAAAGGACGGCATGATCATATTTATTTGTTTAAACGTTTCCCTCTATGGCAGTGTTACTCTATCTTCTCGAACAAGTATGAATGTATGACTGTATGATCATAATTATTTGTTTAATTATGAATGTATGTATGTATGATCATATTTATTTGAATGTATTATTATCAGTTATGTATGAATGTACTATGTATGTCTAAGTATGATTGTTTAATTATCATCAGGTTTGTATACGTGAGTATGTCTGTATAATCATATTTATTTGAATGTATGATTATCAAGTATGTATAATTATCACTTATCAGGTATATATGATTGTGTGAATGTATGTCTCAACTCTCTCTGTAGTCTGTATAATCATATATTTATTTGTTTAATTATTTTTAGTTAGTTATTTATCTTTATAGAATTTAGTTTATTTGTTTAATTATTTGTTTAGTGATAACAATTTTATTTTGGATGTTTAATGTTTATTTCATTAACTAATATATATATATATAAATCTATATAAATTACACAAACGTTTTTGGCCATATCCGAGTCTTATATTTTGGGATATTGGCGTTTCTAAGTACTCGTTTTCATCCCCGTACTCGTTTTAGTATCCGTCCCCGTGCAACATAGCAGCTCACCATTATGTCTTTGATCATCATCTTGCCATCTTGTATATTCCATAACAGGTATTGTTGCATTTACACACACACGCGATTGTATCCTAATGTTTTTTTTGGTGCAAAGGTGAAATATATTATTAATACAAAACAAATACGTCATTCAGTCCCAAAAGTAGACATGCCTACACTCTGAGAAAACATTTCATCAGATATCACTTGATAAATCTGACAACTATACCACACCCCACACAATCTCGGATACAATGGATATACTTCTCTGATAGCTAGCTAATAAAAATCTGAGCTTAAGCCTCATTTGCCTACTTCAACACCAATACTTCTATCAGCTAAGATACATTCACTTTAAAAAATGTAATGTTAGTCGCGGATTAAATGGTTTGTTATACAATGTACTAATATTAAAATGCTTGAACATGTTAAAACTTTGATAATATAAGGAAAATATATTAGTGAAATATCTCGGACATGTGTTCATGTAAAGCATCACTTTTATACAACATGAGGAAAAAATATCTAAAACATGAGTCTTCAAAAAGCACCAACTCAACTTCTTGGATCGATCACCTTAGTGACATTGTAATGTTTAATGAAGTAGAAATCTGTGTGTGGTTTTTGAGTAACAATTGATAAATGATAATGACGCTTGTTCTTAGAGATCTTTCATGGTAGCTTGAAAAATGATTGTTACTATTTGAAAGGAGTCATTTACATCAATTTTTTGCATTACTAATGATGAACTTTGTGAAAAGAAGAGTTAAAAATGACAACTTAGAATTAGGAGATGAATGAAATTTAAGTTCTAACATTATGTTCTCGAGTTAAGAGAGAAAGAAATGATAAGTGATATTTTTATAACTATACCTTTAATTATATACGTTATGTTTTTTATAACGCAGTAATTAAGTTTATTAAAAGCTTTCTTATATAACTTCTCGCCATATCATCTCACTTTTGTGAAGATAGTTTTAGAGAAAAATTTAGCCAAATTTGTTGTCTTCTTCTTTTCTCTTTTATAAAAAAAGGCTAAAACACGAATTTATTTTGTTTTCTTTCTACTTCTTTCATTTTCTTTCAAAAATAAAACTCAGGAACGCAGCGTAAGTGGATGGAGCAAAAGCTTTTCATATTTTAAAGCACAAATATAATGCTAGTTTATTGTATAAAGGGTTTTTAGATAAATAAGTTACTCAACTATCAACTTTTGTTTGCCTAAGTTACCAATCTTTTTTTTTACTTTGGGGTTTAGACTCCTGATGATTTCGGTCCGAGTGATTTATGGAAGCTCTGTGGGGTTTATGGTACCGTCGTTGATGTGTTCATTCCGAATCGTATGTCTAAAGCAGGTAAACGCTTTGCCTTTGTTCGGTTCATTAGGGTTGTAGACATGGACAGACTTATTGGTAATCTCTGTACCCTTTGGGTGGGACGGTTCCACATACATGCGAACGCGGTTCGCTACGAACGTCCTTCTAAATCTAACATTTTTAAGAAGCATCCAAACCCTAAGGGATTTAGTAAAGAGGGGACCTTTGTTTCTGTCATGAAAGAACCTCCTCCCCAATTCAGTCAAGATGATATCTCTTCCCAATCTCCTGCGTTGGTTCTTGATGATGCTTGTGGTATCGAACGAGATTTATCTCGGCACGTTATGGGTATGGTTAAAGATCTAAGTTCCATTCTTATCATTCAATCTTTTCTTCATTAGGAAGGGTTTTCGGAGGTGAGTGTGTCTTACCTTGGTGGACTGTGGGTTTTGCTTGAATTGAATACCTTGGAGACCCGCGAGAAATTGCTCCAACGTGTAGGAGCGAAGTCTTGGTTTCACGTTCTGCAAAGTGCGACTCATGATTTTGTCAGTAAGGAACGCATCGTGTGGGTTGATATTGAGGGGATCCCCCTACATGTATGGTCTCGTGAAACGTTCTTGAAAATAGGTAGGAAGTGGGGGGAAACGATGGACATTGAGGAGAGTTCTATATCTTCTTTTGCGCGGAAAAGGTTATGCATTAAAACAAGTATGGCGGATAATATCTTAGAGAGTTTTAAGGTCATATTCAAAGGTAAACTCTATATGGTCCGTGCCAAGGAGCTTTTTGCTTGGACTCCTCGGTTCCAAATTTATAAACCTATAGATAATCTTTCGGACGATGTTGCTTCGATTGGCAATATCAGTCCTTTATCTGACAAACTCCTTAGTGATGATGAACTGGTTGATGAATGTGATGATGATAGGGTTCCTGTCGTTGGTGATAAATCACCTGATGTTCCTAACAACATTGATGAGGCAGAAGTGCAACAATCAGAAGATCCATTCGAGCTTTACGACCTACTTAACAAACCTTCTGATGATAAGGATGCCAAACCTTCACTATCGCATCCACCTGGTTTTTTGCCACAGGTTTCCAATCAAAACCGTAATGATCTCACTTCTGATAATGCAACCAACATGGTTGTTCACTCGAATGTGATGAAACATACTCAGGAGACACTTGTATCTGAATCCTCTTGTGATATCTCTTCCACCAGAATTGCAAACAAGATGCATAAAGGCGGCTCTATCTTGTCAGTTTTGGACGATATGATTCGGGTTGGACAATCTATGGGATATGATATGGTAGGGTGCTCGAAAGACATCGAAAACATCATTGGTAATCAAGGAGCTGCTGATGGTTTTAAATGAAGATCCTCTCGTTAAATATACAAGGTCTTGGGAACAAGACTAAGAAGGAGTGGGTTAAGGAGTTAAATAACAAACACAAAATTAATTTTCTTGCATTACAGGAGACGAAGATAGATTGCATATCTCACATGGATGTAAAGTTCTTGTGGGGTAACTCTAATTACCAATTTGTGGCTAGTGATTCGATTGGTAATTCTGGCGGTATCTTATGTATTTGGGAGGCTTCTATTTTTAAAAAAGACTTTGCTACTCGTTCAGATAATTTTATAGCTTTGTACGGGACTTGGCTTTCCAACAATGCCAAGGTCCTTATTGTCGTGGTTTATGCTCCTCAACCTTCTGTTAGTTTAGGGCGGCTGTTCCAGAAAATATACCAACGTTTGGCATCTTCAGAATTTAGGGCGGCTGTCTCATAGAACGAGTCAGCTGACCCTTCCGACGTCTCAAGCTGGGAAGACCCGCCCACGTCCGACGTAGGTGCGGCATGCGTCTTGCCCCTGCTGGAAGTCACAGTATCAGCAGCAGTATACACAGGGGCATCCGCAACACGGGAACTGGCAAGAAAAGAAACAATAACATTA
>BQNB010108700.1:6166-17698 GCA_026074375.1 Tanacetum coccineum
TGAATGTTAATTGATTTGGATTAAGGTTTGTCTGTTGTGAATTAATTGTGTTTAAGTCCTTGATTGATTGTGTTATGATAAGTGTTGGATCGATACAATGATTAGTGATTGTATGTTAAAAGTGATGATTGTTTGTTAGATTAGGTGATATGTTGTTTAATTATGATTTGGTTTGGTTGAAATGAGTTTACGTAATGAAGATAATTAGACAAAACGCAGTGAAGAATCTTGGACAAAACGCAGTGAAGAATCTTAGACAAAACGCAGTGAAGAATCTTAGACAAAACGCAGTGAAGAATCTTAGACAAAACGCAGTGAAGAATCTTAGACAAAACGCAGTGAAGAATCTTAGACAAAACGCAGTGAAGAATCTTAGACAAAATGCAGTGAAGAATCTTAGACAAAACGCAGTGAAGAATCTTAGACAAAACGCAGTGAAGAATCTTAGACAAAACGCAGTGAAGAATCTTAGACAAAACGCAGTGAAGAATCTTAGACAAAACGCAGTGAAGAATCTTAGACAAAACGCAGTCAAGAAATTTGCCAGAGAGACAAAACGCAGTCGAGAAAAACACGACTTTTTCCACCTAAAAACACCTAAAAATCACCCTTTTGAACGTTTTTGCTTGGTTTCTTTTGCACAACTTGATCCTAGAAGGCTATAACAACAATAAAAACACCAACTTTAACACCACAATCGTGAGAATCAAAGAGTGTCAAGAATGAGACCATAAACCTTCAAAAACCAAACTTTTGATCTAATCTAACCAAGAAAACGACCACACAATCTAGCTAATCATCCCATGTGCTTTGATGCCAATTGTTAATAATCTCATAACACTTTTACTTAACCATGGTAACAAGAAGATGAGATGATAAGAATTGTAGAGAGAGAAACTAGAGAGAGAAAGTAGGAAGAAAATAAAGAGAGGTTGATTAAACTTGCAAAGTTACAAATGAGACCAACACCCTCTCCATCCTTGGAGAGGGGTATTTATAGTTAAGACTAAAAGGCTTGCATGCCTTTAGTAATTCTACGGGCCGGGCTCGAGTTTACTTGGGCTTTCGCCCGATACACGTGACCAATTAGATTACAAATAAGAGCCCGTTTACCCGTCTAGCCTATTACAACGTATATTAATTTAGTGACCGAGACCTAATATAGTTATGAACGAACTTCCATTGTTCGACTCAATATTTTGAGGCTAACAGTAGGCTAGGCGATAGGTGTAACGAAACAACATATATTGGGTTACAAAATGAAAGGAAAGGCTCAGCAGGTTATACTAGGGGTATCTTGCACTAAAGATAAGTTCAACAAAGGGTTTAACAGGAGGATTGACTAATCAGTGTAAAAAGTTAATATACACAAACATAACATGAAATGGATGGGGTATTTAGGGTTAAACCTAAAATTTGCCTTTTATCACAGCTACACCGATTACACTAGGTGCAATGCTCATTATGACGGTCTCGAAAAGATATACCAGGCCAAGTTCTAAAGTCTACTACAGCCACCGGCACACTCATTTTTAATGGATTATATATAAGGGGAAAACGGAAAGGCTTATCCTCACACAATTGAATTATAAGGTAGGTGTGCTTAATATAGTCTTCACTAGTTATGTAGATATATCAAATCACCTAACAAATGAACAAGATAAGGAAGTTTAGAGAGAGAAAGTGGGTTGTATCACTTAAAGAGAGAAAGTAAAGGAAAATGTATTATGTGAATAACCAAATGAGCAACCAACCCTCTCTAAGGTGTGGAGAGGGGTATTTATACCAAAATGCATGGCTAGTCACATAAGGATGACTTATGTTGACCCGGTTAGCTTGGTAAGTTTCCTAATATTATGCTACGAGCTATAAAATTACACTTTTGGAAGTGACCGAGTCTTTTCTTGATTTCTAACAATCTCCCCCTAAGGGAGGTCACTCCAATTTACAAAAACTTAAGCTCTACATTCTATGAGTGTCTTCAATCTTTTCTCGTAGTCTTGTTTTCATAATCTTTATCTTGTGAATCTTGATGTAGTAATCTTTAGACTTTTAGGCTTTAGCTTGTATCGTTGTCTTGACTTGTATGTAATCTTTGAGCTTCTTGAGATCATCAATCAAGCATAATCTCTTTTCGCCATCTTGTAATCTTTTCCTTCTTGTGATCTTATGACTTCTGGATTGACATGCTCATAGTGTTCTTGATGTTGAAAGCGTGTGTAACCATCTTTTTTGAGATTCTTTAACTTTAACACTTCGTCACTTTATGAAGGACGTGGGGGCGGGGTAAAATCACTGTATATACTTCTTCCTTCCAAGAAAGACGTACGGTATTAGAGTATCGAAAGTCTTGAAACATGTACTTGAGCTTTCATGATGTCTTTACATATGTTGGTCGAGTATGAGCATGTGGTATTGGATTTTGACTTGTCATCGGGTAACTGCTGCCACCGTTAGGAAATCTGCATGAATGGGTTAGTGATAAACACCATATATGGACGAAAGTAGCTTTGTCACTTCTTCGAATACGGTTGTAATAACCACAGTTCCCCGTTAATCAGTATAAATACTGCCTGTGATCAGGTAGAATTCCGAAGAATCTCCTTGATAGGGTTTTGCAGCTATACTAGCCGTTCTCATTACCGGAGCGTCTCAAAGCAGACAACACGGTAAGAGTGAACCGGTAAGTTACTATCTTCCCGATTAAGCCGTCAATTCGTGTTTAGCTTTCCTATGTCCAGATACCCTTGTGAGGCTTCCCATGGACATAAGATTGAAAATTGATTTAGAAAATCAGTCGGTGTGTTAAGATGCAAACGGTTTTTATAACACACCAACAGTTTTATCTTTTTTAAAATTCATCCGTCAATTCATAAGCTGGACCGAATCGATATCCAGTATCACAAGTTTAATCCATGTAGGATCTCACAAGTCACCTACCGCAGAGCTTGTTTGATGTTGGCTCTGGAAGGATTTCTATCATCATTGTGAGTACCTTTTAAGCATCACTCTAATTTTCTGGAAAAATCACAAGGATAATGCGTAGGACTCTTGATATATTTCTTGTTTTTATATTGTGTGAATTAGCAAGCATATTTTGGATAAGTGTCCTAATGAGATTTATAGATGATATCTTTTATGGCTCTAGACTCGATAGTGCACATTTGGTTTTAGTAATCGGAGGCTGGAGCAGACTGCCACCTTTTTAATATCAACTAACTCGGAGTGAGAAAGTTGATAGAAATGTGTTTAATCTCCGTGAGAAATGAAACAAGAGTCTTTTGAGAGACTTTGAGTGGCTAGGATGGGTTGTGCATTGTGTCACTGGGTCCATGACGACTATATTCAATACTAGACAATAGCTTAGTGTTTCTGACAATTTATGTATTGACCCGGTTTCTGCCTAAGTGTATGGAGGGTTTCTTTCTTTTCACCCTTTATCCTTATAATTCTTTTTCATTCTTCAACCCCTTTAGTGCTTACCGAGACTTCATGACTAGTACCTTGTTGGGTTTGTTCCAATACTAACTCTATCTCAGTTGACACTATTCCCATATTCTCACTTTTACTCCTTTTTTTATATCATACCTATGGACTTTTACACTAACTAGAAGAATGTCCCTAGGTAGATCCCTCTGGTTTTCGGTTGGATCATAGGAACGAATACCTAATCTTAACCACCTTATAACTCCTAGTAATTACAAACATGGTCGGTCTTTTGGTATTATTCTCAGCCTTAAAACCATTTGAAAACATCGATCAAGGTACTTTGTGATATAAATCAAAACATTTAGTACCTCGATGGTTTTACTTTTTAGAAATTGCTCCCCCTCAACACGCGCATCGATATTCGAAAATGTTTAGCACATGAAGGGTGAAGCTCACACTTGAGTCCTTAAGATCACATCTTTAGCCATATATTTTAATCATATTTTCTCCCCTTATCAAAAATGTTAAATCTCTTGATATTTTGGATATCAATTGATTCAAATATTAATGGTTTCAGGGAAAAAAATATCCAATTATTAACAAGCCGTATTAGGAACATTATAATGCTCCCCCTTAATTTATGAGAATTATATATATATTGTTGAGTACGTTAATTTGAAATTTTTTGAATTTATTGAAAAATTCTAGAAAATTCGTACTCAAACACTATTTATATTGCCTACTGTTATAAGTCTATACTACATATTTACAATATTCACAAGATAAGATTTTGAGATTAGACCTGACAATTAAACGGTACGTGTCATCAGTTTGTAGTCCATCTCGAGTTCCCGTGCACCAACCAATCGCTCTAGATTTTTGATGATTTCCTTTTCTCGCAGCTGCTTATCTATCAACTCAATCATAAGATCTGACCTCTTTCAGTCAACAGCCGTCCACTTTCTCGTTGGCATCTCCATGTTGTAATCTAGACGAAAGTCGAGTACTCTGTGATGAATCTCATCACGAACAGACTTGAGTGTGCCGTCCGAGAACTTGTACAGCTCATCAGCTCGCAATACTCTTTTCTGTTTGTTCAGGTCTTGATAGACAATTCCTGGTGGATCGTATGATGGAGTGTAGGGTTCTTTGAATTCAATTTTTAGAAAGGTCTTCTGAGGTTTGGTGATGTTAAGTTTCTTCTGGTAACTCTCTACACCAAGCTGTAAATCTTTGACACGTCTCTTAAGGATTAGGCTTCTTGTGAACATACGAAGGGCCATAATAAAGTCAACAATATCACTCCCGTCAAGGTGGAATAGCTTGTGTTGAACAGCAAGAAGAAGCATATCTTCAATATCGTTCAGGTGTAGATCAACGAAGTCACCTTCTTTAAACTTATAAATCGGTTGATCAGATCTTTTCACCACAATCTCTTCCAAGTGACCATATCCATGCAATTTCTTGAAACTAACACTCTTTACACCAAGAATCACCTTAGTAGAGTAAACATTATGCTTGAAGAATTTGCTTACCTGAGATCGGTACCACAGTTTATGTCTTTCACCCGAGTGCTTGATTCCCTTTTCAGCATCTTTTTTTGTACGCATGTTTAATGGTACTCCAAAGTGTTAGGACCATGTATTCAATTCCTTTGATCTCATACCGAGCTGCCTTTGTCTTTGTAATAGATGTAGTGTATGTAACCTCTGGATCAGAAGTCTTCAGATACTCCAGATCATTGTTGAAGAAGTAGTCAACATCAACGGTTTGATGACCTAGGGGACCTTGTAGAGGAAGAGGCTTGGATAGATCAAACGGGTAACGATCTCCTTCTAGATTATTCCAATCAAGTTTGTCTATTAACGCATTGAAGCACTCTTGGAAGTTGTACTCAAGCTCGATACTGCTATAGCAAGTGCCTTTTAACAGATTGAAGGCAGGTCCTAACAAGATATCTTGAGTGAGATTTTCTATTTTGAGTCCATTCAACACATACTTGAAGAAGTCAATAGGAGTTGCCATGAGGTCGTTGAATGTGAGAGGATCCTTTATAGCAAAGACCATTTGATTGAACCAAGGCTGTTCTGTTTGATCAAGTGCAACTTGACGCTTGTTCCATTCTGGATCAGGAGTAGGAGGCCTTAGAGGTTGCTTAAACCATTATGGATTCAGAGTCTTTTTTGTTTTGGGTTCTGAGGTGTCTTGTGGTTGATCATCATCACGAACCACATTATCAGCATCATCCATAACCACCTCAACAATAGGTTCTTTAACTGGTTCCTTTGCTAGAGTAGACTTACTAGTTTTGGAGCCTTTAGATGGAGCTTTACCTTTAGGGGTTTCTTTGGTGGTAGATGGCTTCTTTGAAGACTCTGAATCTTTAGTTCTTCTCCTCTTGGTCTGCTTACCCTGGTTTGGTCCAGCTAGAGGGTCTTCATCATCATCATGCTTTCTCTTATTGTCTTTGACTGTATCAGCGACTCCTTTATCCATTGCGTTTTCATCTTTAATCAATGCTTCCATAAGTGCATGGTACAATCGATGATTGGCAGGATTTCTGTTAAAAGACTTGTTTGCATGCATGTATTGGTAGAGAGCGCTTTTCAAATCATACTCTTGAAGAGCTACCTTGTCTGTTGACTTGATAGTAAACTTCGGCGTCTGTTACATCTCAGCTTGTTCCCTCTTGATTTTTAGAATCTCTAAAGCACTCTTCTCAGATCCTTGTTCTAGATCAACTGTTGGTGTCTGTTTCTTGGGTAACTCAGGAATTTGCTGCAGAGAATATTTATGAATAAGATCTGCTGTGTGTTTCTTCAGTTCCTTTTGAAAGACATCCCCAACTTTGGATCCAAGATAGTTGTCTACAACAGATGGAACTTGTGTCTTGAGAGCAGTAAGAGCTTCAACAGATAGATCTATTTTCTTGAGTTCAGACATATCTTTTTCCAATTTAGCAACTCTTAGCTGAACAACAGAGAGTGCATCGGATTCAGGAATAGTAGTGGTGATTATTTGAGCATCGGTTGTGGTTGGTGGTGTGGGAATCGGTATTGTTGTTTGTTGAGGTACAAATTGTGTGGTGGAGACGGATGGAGGAGGTAGAGTTGTTGCAGTAGCTATCGAAGGAGATTCTTATACTGGTGTGGGAACCGCGGGTTCAGAAATCACAGATACATGTACACTAAGCACAGATGGAGAAGTGATTCAAGTTTAATTCCAAGTGATTTAAGCTTAATTCCTCAAGTGCAAGAGAAGAATACTTCTTATCATTAAATCAAGAAGTATTATAGTTTTTTTTGTTATTGTGAAGGTGTAGTATATCTTGTAAATCATTTGTGTATATTGTAAAGGTGTGTATTGTAGTTGTATGTAATAGGTAGATTGTGGTGATCATTGTAAGTATAGTTAGATCGTGGTGATCTTAGTAAGTAGTGTTAGATTGGTGTGATCGTAGTAGTGTCTAGGTGAAGTGAAGTTGTGAAGCGTAGTGAAGTTGTGAAGTAAAGTGTAGTAGTGAAGTGAAGAGAAGTTGTGAAGTGAAGTGAAGTAGTGAATTGTTGTGAAGTAGTGCGGTGATGTGGTGTTTCTGCAAGTTTTAAATTTATAATAACTAGAAATACCGATTTTGACTAAAAACACAACACTCGGGCAAGTATACCCTATTCGAGTGTAATATAGTATTAGGTAAGTCCAGGTCGTTCCACGGGAATTGAGGTTTTCACAGTTTGTAATTAAGGTGCTAAGGCTAAAATGATTATCACTGATCAAATTAACAAAATCATGCATATATTGAATATTGTAAAGAAAGCAATTAAGAGATGATTCAAGTAAGGAATTAAAGTATGTTTGTTTAGGCAATGATCACTAAGACAATGAAGTGTTTAGGATAGTGTTTATAAGTTTAGAGAATAAAGATTTCACAAGTTACAAATCCTTTCGGCCTTTATAAGTTATTATAACTAATATATTAAGTGGAATGATTAAACACATATATAAAAGAACCCTTTCGGCCTATATTCTTGTATAAAATATGTTTTACCAATTCAATAAACACGTATCCAAACGCTCCATATCTAGGATCACATATTGCCCAAACAAACACAAGATGACTACTCCATGTTCAAAGAAGTAACAAAAAACATAACTTTCATCATGAATTCATTTAATTGCCTTTAATTTTTTTACAAACTTAAAAGTGCGCCGTACTTTGGCCAAAACCGCCGCATTTGGTCACTTTTAGCACGTGGCCTTAAACAAGGTTGTAGATAATTGAATTCTATTCGCGTGACCGCTTGAACCAACTAAAACGGAGTTCGTATGACTGAGTTATGGCCAAAACAGTGAACAGGTGTCGGGAAATCTTTATCTTCGGTTATTTCTTCGTTTAAGCTTCAAATCTTCGTGTATTCTTCTGTTTTCTTCCACGAAACATACCATGAACCTACAATAGGAAATATACTCAATTCTATACCAAATTTTCTTATATTTAACCAATAAATATACATAAAAGCATTGATAACGCGTATAGAAACATGTATAATTTAAGCATTATCATGCGGTTAGTATTTTAGTCCTCAAAATACAAAAGTTATGATAGATTGGTTCTAGCTAGGATTAGAACTCTACATTTGGCTTAGTGTCGAAAATTGGTGTAAGCTTAGTGTGTACAGTTAGGCTCTTTAGGGGCCAAAAAATACCATACAAAAATAATCGTGTGCCATACATCGGGAGTTATTGATATCTTCATTTAATTGCCTTTAATTTTTTTACAAACTTAAAAGTGCGCCGCACTTTGGCTAAAACCGCCGCATTTGGTCACTTTCAGCACTTGGCCTTAATTAAGGTTGTAGATAATTGAATTCTACTTGCGTGGCAGATGCACCTAACTATACGGAGTTCGTATTTTTATGAATGAGTTATGGCCCAACAGTGAACAGGTGTCGGGAAATCTTTATCTTCGGTTATTTCTTCGTTTAAGCTTCAAATCTTCGTGTATTCTTCCGTTTTCTTCCACAAAATCGTTTACATGGAACCTACAATAGCAAATATACTCGATTCTATACCAAAATTTCTTATATTTAACATCTAAATATACTTTAATGCATCAGATAAAGCGTTTCGTTATAGAAACATGTATAATTTGAGCATTATCATGCGGTTAGTATTTTAGTCCTCAAAATACAAAAGTTATGATAGATTAGTTCTAGCTAGGATTAGAACTCTACATTTGGCTTAGTGTCGAAAATTGGTGGCATGAAATTGTACCATTTGATAAACAAGACGATGATCTCAAAAAGAAACTTGCTAAAAATAATGAAGCTAAAATGGTGATTTATAATGCTTTACCAAATAAAGAATACGAAAGAATTTGTCTAAAAGCACTTGATGAAGGTTTTTCTAGCAAGAATTATGTTAGGAAATTTCTTAGGGCACTTCATCCTAAATGGCGTGCAATGGTTACGGCTATTGAAGAATCAAAGGATTTAACATCTCTATCACTTGACGAACTTATTGAAAACTTGAAAGTTTATGAAGTGATAATAAAGAAAAATTCTGAAATGGTCAAGGGAAAAAGAGAACAAAATAGATCTTTTGCCTTGAAGGCTAAAAAGGAATCTAGTGATGAAGATAGTTCGACTTCCGATAGTGAAGACGAAGAATACGCCATGGCCGTGAAAGACTTCAAGAAATTTTTCAAAAGACGAGGAAGATTCGTAAGACAACCACATGATGAAAGAAAGTCATCCCAAAGAAATAAAGATGACAAAAATGGAAAAAAAGGAAAGAAAATGTTTCAAATGTGGAGATCCAAACTATCTCATTGGAGAATGTCCAAAACTATCAAGAAACTATAATCAAAGAGGCTTCGTAGGGGGATCATGGAGTGATAGCGAGGAAGATGAAGAAGAAAAGACAAAGGATGAAAAATGTCTTATGGCTAAAGCATCTAATGAGGTACTCTCCGAAACCGAATTCTTTAGTGATGACCAATCATCGTTATATAAAAAAGACTTAGATAGTGAATATAATCGATTATGCGAAGTAGGTCTAAAAGTCATGGCTAAAAATAAATCACTAAAACAAATTAAAAATCGGTTGGAAAATAAAGTACTCGAACTAAAAAATAAACTATCTAAATTAGCAAGAATTATGTTAGGAAATTTCTTAGGGCACTTCATCCTAAATGGAGTGCAAAGGTTACAACTATTGAAGAATAAAAGGATTTAACATCTCTATCACTTGACGAACTTATTGAAAACTTGAAAGTTTATGAAGTGATAATAAAGAAAAATTCTGAAATGGTCAAGGGAAAAAGAGAACAAAATAGATCTTTTGCCTTGAAGGCAAAAGGAATCTAGTGATGAAGATAGTTCGACTTCCGATAGTGAAGACGAAGAATACGCCATGGCCGTGAAAGACTCCAAGAAATTTTTCAAAAGACGAGGAAGATTCGTAAGACAACCACATGATGAAAGAAAGTCATCCCAAAGAAATAAAGATGACAAAAATGGAAAAAAAGGAAAGAAAATGTTTCAAATGTGGAGATCCAAACTATCTCATCGGAGAATGTCCAAAACTATCAAGAAACTATAATCAAAGAGGCTTCGTAGGGGAATCATGGAGTGATAGCGAGGAAGATGAAGAAGAAAAGACAAAGGATGAAAAATGTCTTATGGCTAAAGCATCTAATGAGGTACTCTCCGAAACCGAATTCTTTAGTGATGACCAATCATCGTTATATGAAAAAGACTTAGATAGTGAATATAATCGATTATGCAAAGTAGGTCTAAAAGTCATGGCTAAAAATAAATCACTAAAACAAATTAAAAATCGGTTGGAAAATGAAGTACTCGAACTAAAAAATAAACTATCTAAATTAGAAAAAAGTAAAGATGCAAATGAAGAATGCAAAAATTGTCAAGACCTTAGGTTTGAAAATGAAAAGCTTAAGGAAGAAATTTCTAAGCTTAATCAATTTAATAATAGTAGTCACTCACTTAAGAAAATATTAAATCTTCAAAAACCATCCAGAGATAAATCCGGTCTAAGATTTAATTTTACCAAAGGATAAACTAATGAGACTAAACAAGTAACTTTTATAAAGTCACAAGAGGCTGAGTCTAAAGAAAAATTAGTAGAATTAAACTCAGGCCCAAGACCAAAATTTATGCTTATAAACAATACTAAAATACCCATTGCAAGCAACGACGAAGTAAAACGTTTTTATAAACCTTTCTTAAAACCCGGAGTCGGATTTACTAAACCTAAAATGAGATCTAAAACTCCTCCTAAAAGAACTAATAACTCTCACCCTTGGTCTAAAACACCACAACCTAGGAGAGATCAAGGTAGACAAAATTACCCTAATAATAATCATTCAATGTGGAATTAGTCACAACAACCAAACTTCTCTCCGTGTGGAATATATCCATCCTATATGTATCCAAATGAAATGCAACCTATGCAAAATATGTTCGGGACTAACAATTTTGGACCCATGATACATTAGGGACTAAGTGGTTGAGTCATTACAACATTTAATTGAGGTGTTCATGAACACTGTTTGGAATCCGACAAGTGAGACCAAAATTTATGCTTATAAACAATACTAAAATACCCATTGCAAGCAACGACGAAGTAAAACGTTTTTATAAACCTTTCTTAAAACTCGGAGTCGGATTTACTAAACCTAAAATGAGATCTAAAACTCCTCCTAAAAGAACTAATAACTCTCACCCTTGGTCTAAAACACCACAACCTAGGAGAGATCAAGTTAGACAAAATTACTCTAATAATAATCATTCAATGTGGAATTATTCGCAACAACAAAACTTCTCTCCGTGAAGATGTTGTAGAAAACACATTGTAGGCAAAGATATGTCTTCTTTCCAAACTTCTTAGAATTTAATTATATGTTAAATGTTAAATGACTATATATTATTATGCTACATGTGGTATATGCTAAACAAATAAGTTATAGTTAGTAAAACATATTTTAAGCTGACTCGCGCAAACTCACTACTTAATATGTATCAATATAAACAAATATAAATACACAACAAATAGGGATCAGAATCACGCGAGACCAATGAAAAC
>BQNB010108701.1:5201-20835 GCA_026074375.1 Tanacetum coccineum
TATCAACTAAGTCAAAATAAAACCTCACACAAGAAATTTTTGCATGTAAACCTATAAAATGACAAAAGAAAATTTTCTAAAAAGGAATTATATTTTTTTGGCTTTTTAATAATTTTATATGAATTAAAAACCTATTTAATCTATTTAAAATCCTAAAAAATGACAAATTAATCCCTAAAAATTCCAAAAATTAATTTTATACTTTAGAAAAGTCTAAAATATGATAAAAGCTAAGAAAAATAATTTTCACTACTTTTTATAATAAAAATATATTTTCTAAAATTAATTTAAAAAGCTAAATATCAAAATTAAAATCTAAAAGTGATAAAAATGATTTTAAAACTTATAAGATTAAAAATATTTATTCTAAGACTAAAAACTATTTTTTTTGTATTTTTCAAAATAAATTTTCTATTTTTAAATGACTTTTTAATTTTTTAAACTATGAAAAATGATGAAAAATAACAATTAACCTTAGAAAAATCTGAAAAATTGCTGGAAAGTCACAAATAATATAAAAATCCTAGCTTTGCTCCCTTGGACTTTCACCTTCCCCTTTTTGCTCCTTTTTTTTGGTCTTTTTTCTACAGCTTATAGATAAGCTGTAAAAACACAAATTTAATGAAGGCAATTTTTTTAAATCTTAAAAATAAGCACAAGAAAAGCTTAAATAAGCTGACAGATTTGCTGTTTTAACTAAGTCCTAAAGATGCTAAACTGTTAAGCAACTTTTAAGCACAAATAAGCTGACAAATAGGCAAATAAGCTAAGGGCAAAACAGCCATAGGGACCACTTTTTGGGCTTAAGTATAAGCACCTTAAAGGAACCTTATGAGTATTTGGCTTATACCCCTAAAAAGAATGGCTTAAGGACTACAATAATCAGCAACGAAAGCCAAGTTTGAACAACAAATAAGCCAAGAAAAAGTGAAATGAAAAGCTGATCTCAATCAGCATATGCTGATTTTTTTTTGATGTTTAAAAAAGAAAAATGCTATTTTTGAGCTTTAAAATTAGTGGTGCAAACAGAACCTTATGAAGATGGGGACTCAAAACAGACTTAAATTGAACATCAAAGACCTTAGATTAACAATCAAAAGAGGGTTTGAATATCAGAATAAGCTAGAAAATCAAATTAGAAAAGGCTGTTTTTGAACAAAAGACACTTGACAAATTTTGGACAGTTTTTGATAGAAACAAAAGCAAAACTAAAGAACACTAGACTACTGCATTAGAAACTTAAAAAGAACACAAAAACAAGACTTAAAACAGGTTTTGCAAGACTTAATCTAATAAGGACTTATGAAACTGTTTAGAACCACAGATTTGAAGACCACTTAAGAAAATCTTTAAAACAAACCTTACAAACTTAAAACTAAGAAACACTAATAAAAAACAACTTAAAAATGGTGGTTAAAGTCAAACAAATGACCCAAATGGTTTTTTCAACCAAAATTGACCCAGTTTCACCCTTTACCCAAACACCCCTTTAAGTATGAAAGTTCAATTTTTAAACTGATTATCAAAGAATTTAGCAAAGTTTTGTAAAAACAGATATTAAACATGCAATGTTAGGCATAAATAAGCAAAAAGCACAAAGAAATAGACACTAAAATAAGCTAATAAGTAATAAGCAGTTAAAGGGCAATAAAAGGCAGTTTAAAGAGAAAGACTTAAACAGATGACAAATAAGCAACTAATAAAGGCAAGTAAGCATAAATCAACTTAAATAAGCACAATAAGCAATAAAAAGCATGAATAAGCACAAAATAAGCTGATGAACAGTAGTATGCAAGAAAATTGAAAATGATGACTTACAAAAGTCCAAGCTTTTGAGAATGAGTAAAACACAACCAAACCTTTATCCTAACACCTCCCATGAGGTTCTAACCCATGGCCATCCATTATCAACCATGCTCCAAGATTCTTCAAGTATTTGAATGATTTCTTTTTTGTAAAATTTTTCTTAAGTATTTAATAATTTTAAGTTAGCTTAATGGAACAGTTTAAATGAGAGCTTAAATGAACTTAAGTAGGCTTATGAAATACTTTTAAAACATGAAATGCACTTAATCTTAAAAACAGGATTACAACATAAAAACTTCACTTTTCATTAAACTTAAAATTGGTACAAGACTTGGAAATTTTAAAAGACAATAAAGTAAAAACAAGCTGAAAAATTAACTAAGTTAAGACTACTTGCCTTTAAGGCTTACAAATGAGTCCTATATATAGAGACGACTAAAGAGTCTTGGTCTTCTTTGGTCTTTGTCCTCTTCCCATTGTGTTTTCTCACTGAGACAAAATAAGAGTGTGTTTGTTGTGTGAGTGTCTTCAAATCTCAATCTTGGCCATTGATTATGAGTAGAGCCCAAGTCAATTGATCATGCCCCTTCATTTCCTTGTCGTTTTTATCCACCAATGGGGTTTCATGGGATTGCCAACATGGCAAATGACCCATGTGGGGTGGGGTTTACAAGGAAGGTGATGTTTTTGTTGTCTAGTTGCAGAGAGGGGCCAGAGGTTGAAGAAGCATGAACAGGGCAATTTGGCGGGAAAGGGGTTTTGTTTGTTTTATCACTGTTTTGGTGTAAAGACAGGGGTGATGGTTTGGGATTTTAACAAGTATGGCCCCTCAAGTTGTGATGTGTGATTGCAAGTTAAGTCCTTGTGGTGTATATAACTTTGGGAGTTGGCAGAAATGGTCCCTGAGGACTAACATCCATTTAGGGTTAAGGGTATAAAGGGCTTAACGACAGTTAGGGTTGTTTAGGTTTTGGACATGGGCCAGGTATTATAAAAAAAGCGTATTGGGCCCATTTCATGGTATTAGTCTTCATGTAATGTATAAATGGGCTGACGCGGCCCATTAGATGGGTACGGGTTGGCCCATTTAACATTTCATCGATATCGGCTCTGCCTTTGACTTTGACTTTTTTCGGGATTGACTTTTGTTGACTTTGACTTTTTGACTTCTCACGGTCTCTTCCATTCTGTGCTCGGTCTTTGTCTGTTTTGGCTTCGATTTTGTCCTTTTCTTGATTATCCGTTACCTGCACAATATAAGTGAAAACATACAAATACAATGTATTTTTGGTATGTTTTTGGTCATTTAAGTCCGTTTTTAGTGGTCAAAGGTATGTGTAATTAAACACATACCGGAAGAAGTAGAAGAGACTTTAGGAACCCCGATTGAGGTAGAACCTTTGGACCAAACAAAACAAGATGATGTAGGTTTGAATAATCATAGCATTCCTATTAGTTATACGAAAGTTCCTATTTTTGATGAACTGGAGCCTCAACCACAACCCTTACGTAATTATCCATCTTTAGATGTAAGTCTAAGAGACAAAAGAGGAACCAACGCACTCATCAACCCATATAGTCCGGGTAGTTTTAGGATGAAGGTAATAGAACCATTGACCATTCATACACCACCTTCACCTCACGAGGCATCTTTCCACCTTAAGGATGTGTATTGCTATTATCACCCATGCATTGATGATCCTAAGAAACATTATGGATTTAAACCAGGTTTATTATGACAAAGTGGATCCCTAGGTGTTGATTTTTCGAATTTGGAGATGATAGAAGATGATTGAGAAATTGAATCTAAAGAAGTTTTTTTTCTAGGAAGAGGACTTAGTTTACCCGTTAGGCCAAAAGAAGTAAGGGTTAGGATTAAAGATTCACAACATTTAAAGCATATATTTCAACTACTTTTCCAACATATGGCTCCTTCTCACCACAGTGGTGTGTACCGTTACTATCACCCGCACTTGACTTTAAGTGTAGGGGAACCTCTCTTTTTAACTGTTAAATAAGTGTAGAGTCAGGCTCGTGACTCGAACAAAAACAAGCGCTTATTGGGAGGCAATCCAATCTTTTGTTTTCTTGCATTTTAGGAGTGTCAGTGTTTTATTATTTATTGTTTGTTTTATTATGTTTGAATTATTTGTGATCATGCTTTGTTTTGTCTTTAACTTCGTCTTAATTACAATCAAATGTATTTTGCATCAAATAAGTGTAAGAGAAATTATCTGGTTTATAAGAACTATTTCAAACATATTTAATAAATTGTTTAGATTAATTCGCGTCTTGTGTCAGTTTCGAGTCATATGATTGTGATAACTAATCTCAGGATTAATGCACTACTTTTGCAGGAAATAACTCATAGAATTGCGTGCAGAAATTTTTTCCAAAAAAACGAATGTGAAATTTTCACAGTGTCTGGAGACGGCGTCAGGATTTTTCCCGACGGCGTCACGTCTCCAGACTTGTGAAAATTCGAATTTTTTTATTATTTTTGAAAAATTAATTTTGTATAATTTTCAAATTTTGTAATTTTCTTGAAAACCTGCAGAAAACCTTGATTATATTAACACATTCATCCTATCTTTACCGCTTTCATTGAGTCTAAACCCTAATAGTTTCGTTGTATATATCGTTATCCCGCCGATTTTACGCCAGGTGTAGTTGTTTTTATCTTTGATTTACAGGTTATATTTGATGAGAAGAAGCCCATAAGTTCTTAGGAGTTTCATTGGACGACTCTTGGATGACGATTTAGCCAGTTATCATATGTTTCTTCTCCATTGTTGAGCAAACAAGGGGAGTACTAGTTTCTTTTACTCTTTTCCTTTTCCTTTTATTCGTTTTACGGGTACTTTAAAAACATTGGAGACAATGTTCAAAATAAGTGTAGAGGGAAATAAACCTTAGAAACTAATCCTTTAATTGCCATTTGCTTGTTCTTTAAAATGATGTGTAATCACTACAAGAAAATGAGCCTAATGCAACACTTAACACGCAACTCTTATAAAAGGTGTTGCCTTTTTGACAACCTTGGTAATAAGGTAACACTTTTAAAATAAGTGTTGCATATTATGCTCTAAACACAACACTTTTATTAAAGTGCTGCCTATTTGATAGTATAAAGCAACACTTCTAAAAAAGTGTCACAATTAAGACAACAATTAGTAGAAAGTGTTGCACAATTCATAGATAATTTCAACAGTTTGAAAAGATGTTGCATTTGTTGAAGTGTAAAGACAACACTAATATTATAGTAGTACACACGAGGATAGGAACACTATAAGATTTGCGATTTGTTATACTGTAGTCACTCCATCTAGTTCAAAGTGTTGATCACAATTCACAACATTTACTTTGTCACAACTATTGCAAAAAGAAGAGGAATTTTTACCATTATAAATGAGTGATATGGCATGACATAAGAACAATGAATAGGCAACAAAATAGCCTCCGTCTCTACCTCTGTTTGTGAATGAATAGATCAAGTGGCACAATGCATAACAAAGATCACATCTTTTATGAAATAATTGCTCTAACCAATCTTCATGTATGAGGTAACTGTAATAGGTGGTTGTTCCGACCAATCTTCAAAAATCAACTAATTCAACGTTCAGTTAAGTGTCAAAACACGTATGAGTTAATTGTAATTTTTTTTTTTGAACGGCTGAAATATGAGTTAATTGTAATTAGTAATTAAAGATAGTGATCGAGAAAGAGTTTGCCAAAATAGTCACCGACTTTGTTTGTTTCTTACCCTTTTTGACTCTTCCTTTTCTGCAGTAACTAGCAAATTGTTGCTTTCAACCTTTGGGTCCGTACGTGATGCCCAAAGAAGAAAGAATTAGATAATAAAGTCAATAACTTTATGCGTTAGAAATTAGAACTAAAAAACGCATAAAAGTGATTCTTGTGTAAATATAACAAGAAAACTGCTATATCATTATCAATAATAAAGACTCTAAAGTGAAAATATAGCTACATTGTAGGGTTGAACTCAGAAATGAGCATTGTCATGTCGTAGAAGTGAGTATACTAGCTTCATTAGAGTGATCTAGAAGCCACATAGCCTTGACAAAATTGAAAAATAAGACTAGCTCATACTGAAATACTCATTATATTCTAACGAAAGATCATTAACCACAAAAGCTAGACTTTTTTTAGGATACCAAAAATTCGGAAAGAAAATGAGACAAGCAAACTTAAGATGTTTTATGATACGTGTTCACAGCCCGACTCGATTCAAACGTTGCCTGGCGACGGTCTAAAGATGTGCATGAGGACCATATCTTATGGATATCAAACAGTGATATCTATCTCCATGTGCATGCATGTTTATTGAATAAGTTGGTTACATGCACAGTTATTTACGTGCATGATTTTAGGTTGCATTTCCCATGTTCTTTAATATTCCTAGAAATTAGAATAGTGGTACGTCTTATGTTTTCTATTTATATGTAACTTGTATTCAGAAAGAAGAAGAAAATGAAAGTTAAATTCTAGTTTCTCTCTTTAGTTTCTTGGAGTCTTGCCCGCTCAAAGAGCCTTATCCATCCCTTCTTGTATCTACTTCTTAGGAGATTGACCATCTATACTCGGTCCATATCAATTTGGTGCTTTCATTGATCTTACTCATCCCTCCAACCGAAGCCGCCATGGCAAAGTTGGCTGAAACCATGGCCAAGTATTGTCTCAAACATGTATGCAAGTATTATCCCGACTACCCTTCGTATACCCTACCACCAACATCAAAACCATCACGCCTCAAAGAATCTATAGTTGCCTTGGCCGATACCATGGCTAAGCTCGAACTTGCTTCAAAACGCCTTGTTGCCTCTACCGCCAACCTTGTTCCTATAAGTACCAAGACCACCATCACTAGAAGCGGTTTCAACGATCACACAACCAATAACATTCACTAACCGACCACCCTCGACACACACATCAATCCACATACACTCTGAGCCTTTGATGATTACAAATCTCTTACAAAAATTAACAAGCCCGACAACACCATGGTTAAGTTGCTCACCGACACTCCTTCTATCACCAAGATAGAAACTGAGGTTGTCACACACATTCCTCTTTCCCTGTGGTCCTATTTGCTTGCCAAAACGATTCACAAAACAACAAGGCTTCAACATGATATAGCCATCTTCCATCAAACCACCATTCATGAGACCTATGGTGTTGCCACGTTCATTGATGACAAGTTAGCATTATGTCGTTTCACCGAGATACTTCATCGTGTTCATCAATATCCGCCACCCATGTTTGTTTTTCTTCAAACCGAACCGTAACCACCTTGGGAGCTACATGATCCGAGGTACAAAACCATTTTCCTTGAGGACAAGGATCATTTTCAGGAGGGAAGTATTGATACGTGTTCACAGCCCGACTCGATTCAAACGTTGCCCGGCTACAGTCTAAAGATGTGCATGAGGACCATATCTTATGGATATCAAACAACTGATATCTATCTCCACGATCTCCATGTGCATGCATGTTTGTTGAATAAGTTGGTTACATGCACAGTTATTTGCGTGCATGATTTTAGGTTGCATTTCCCATGTTATTTAATATTCCTAGAAATTAGAATAGTGGCACTGTCTTATGTTTTCTATTTATATGTAACTTGTATTCAGAAAGAAGAAGAAGAAAATGAAAGTTAAAGTCTAGTTTCTCTCTTTAGTTTCTTGGAGTCTTGCCCGCTCAAATGGTCTTATCCATCTATTCTTGTATCTACTTCTTAAGAGATTGACCATCTATAATCGGTCCATATCATTTTATGTCTCAATGTAAATCAGTCCTGAACACTCTTACATATATAGAACATAGACATCATTGAACATATAATCAAGTTTTTGTTGCAAATATTTCATTTACACATTTCATCAAACACTTCCAATGCACAGTTAACAAAAAGAAACAATCAATTGCCCTTAAGTAGCAAAACAAACCAATGAGTTGACTGGTAAGTTCAGTGGTACTACGAGAAATACAAACAGTTTTATAATTAGCATCTTGCATAACAGTATTGCAAATAAAGAATTTCTGACGCGAAGATCTTGTATACCTTGGTTCATTGATTTTTCTGTTTTTCACTTAAACACTACTACCTCCGTCCTACATTAAGTGTCCAGTTTGACTTTTTCAAGTTTTTTTTCTTCATCTTTGACCTTAATTATTTCTTTTTATGTATATGATACTTGATGCAAAATATATGAACTGATAGAGTTTTGAATGTATTTTTTATTGGTATAATTTTCATTAAGTATTATATAACACAAACACAAATATTTACAGTTAAAGTTGATGAAAAAAGACCTCAAAGATTCCATTGTGAACACTTAATATGAGACGGAGGGAGTATTGAAAGCTTCTTTTGAAGCCAAAAATTCAATATAGACCCAATATTTGTCATAGATCCAATGAACCAATCATAGCCACTCATTTTTTCATCAAAAATAAAAAAACCCACTTTTCACCTCTTTTTAAAAAATTAAATATCTCACACACTGTTAATCGTTACGCAAAACAAAACATATCATCGCGACGAGAATTAAATTATCTTTCTATAGAGGGGCGACACTATGTACTTTCGACAAATTTTTTTTTATGATTTTACGAAGTCATATACGATTTTATGAAATCATATATGATTTATGAAATCATATATGATTTTATGAAAACTAACATGAACAAGAATATTCGTCCGTTTAAGTGACGGGTTCATTTATTTGTGCCCCGGTAATATTAAATGAACGAATTATGAACAATACTCCGTTTGTAACACACTCAAAAATGATCGCGCAGCGAATATCGGGTTTGAGAGCGTTCCTCTCATATATCAATAGCACAAGATATATAGAACGACGCTTAAAACGTGTCGATAAAAATCAATACCTTGGATTTAGCAAAGGTTTGTTACAAAGCCCGAAGCTTTACTTGTTCTTGTTAAATTATATACAAATGATTCTAGTTCGAAACAAACGTTTTCCTCCTCATAAAATTATGTATTGCAAACCAATTCTTAATGAATGACTTCCAAAATAAACGACCGCCAATGCAATCCCTATGCACCTCGTGCCTTATTGACCTCCTGAGAAAAACATGCTTTAAAACGTCAACAATAATGTTGGTGAATTCATAGGTTTGTGAATTATATAAGTGTAGGACCGCAAGATTCCCCCGTGATAATACATTAAATGTAAACATCACAAAAATGTAATTACGTTTTCCTAAGCTCATGACACTGAAGCTCGACATATATGAATTGCAATATAAATTGCCTACATTGCCCTTGATGATGTTCTAACCCAGAACATCCCAAATCCGACATGTTATACGTTCGTTGGCTCGGTAGTTTCGACACCAGTGATAGCTAATCACCCGAACGGGGCGTCACCCCCAAATAGATCTATTTATAACATTCGCGCTCACCCTCCAAGTGATTTACAGTTCATGATAATGGGCTCATTGGGTTATCGCTACTTAGGCAAACACGTAATCAGTTTAAATATGAAATGTTCACTTGCGTCCAATTGTAAAACAAAGCATGTTCTCACCCCAAAACTTATAAATCATTATAAATATAAAACGTGGGGCTATGAACTCACCTCGAGTGGATGAGTTTAACAATGTAAATCACAACAGAAAATGCGTCACAATTACGCCCGAATGCAACCTAATCAATTATAGGTCGTATGAGTACTAAGTACTTTGAATAACTACTACCATATATAATTCTATATAGCTACATCACCATCTAATTGAGTTTGTGAAATAATATTTAAATTGCTTTTGATAAATATTATCCGTGTGTTTGTACTTGTATAATATCAAATAAGTAAGTTCAATTGTCTTTGTAAAATAATATTATAAAGTTTAGGACATGTTATAATTAAATATAAATGATATATCCTAAAAATGTTTTGCAAAAATTTATATTAAAAACGAACCAACACTATTCACGTCAGGAAATAGTGCACAAGTATAAAATAGTGCGTATCTTTCTCGTTTTAAGCCCGTTTGAGATGTTTCTTACGTCCATGTTCTCGTATTAAGTCGATGTATCAAAATATTACATTTTCATATTTTGAAATCCCCTGGTGAACAGTGATTTTTACTGTTCATAACAGTTATAAAGCTTACTTTTATAACTTTAATTAACGTAAAACCCGTAAATGTCGTATCTTATTCGTTTTAGATCCGATTTTAGTGATTCTTTTGAGCACGTCTTCGTAATTAAAAGTTTTATCAAATAAATGATGTTTTCAAAATGTTCATGTCTGAGATGAACAGTAACTTTTATAAAATTAGTTTTATAAAAGTATTTATTGTCGTAATCGTGAAAAATACATAACTCCTTCGTTATTAATCCAAAAATTATGATCCTTATTGTTTTGAAATCCTAAAATCATATACTAACTGATAAAAACATGTATACATTTTCATTAGACGTGAACAGTAATTTGTTTTTATAAATTTATTTTATAAACGCGTTTAATTAACGTATACTTAAAATTAGCGTATCTCCTTCGTTATAAATCGGTTTTTCGAGTTCTCTACATGCCCACGATCCTTGTGACATGTAGTATTTTATAAAAATATAAAATGTATGTGTTAAAATTCGAATTCAAACAGCCCCTTTTTGATATTTTCTCAAAATGTGTTTAAAAGTTGTTTTTATAACTTTTTAGTTTTACCACTTTGTTACAAGTCCATTACAACCATATGTACCATGTATCTTACATGCTTAGGGTCCTTACTCCTTTATTTATCCAAAGTTTGTCCAAGAATCACAAGATCCATGAGTTTACATACCTATTTGTTCATAACTTTATATATATATACTTTTTAAGTAACTTGTTTATATATACTTTTTATATATAAACCAATCATGTACAATACTTATACATCCATTATAACATGATATTAAGTTCCATATATCATATGTAAAAGTTTACCAAACCATAAACAAGTGTAAAAATCCATTTTTACAAGTAAATAAGTTCCTAGATGGTGATTAACTACATAGCCATTATATATACAAAAAATCATGAATGTAAAGAGATTAAGGTTTTTAGGTAACCTTAGTATGAAGTATGATGATGAAAAATATGATCTAAACCCTTGTTTAGATGATAAACCCAAGCTTTCAACACTTGAAAACCCTAATTTCATGTAAACCATAATCTTGAACCTTTCTTGTTTAACACTTGTAAACCTTAAACCAAACTTTCAAACCTTCTTGGGTTATTTTAGATATGATGTAGGAACACTTAGAAATGTGATAAATAAATTTTTTATGGATGGTTTATGGTGGTGTTATCGAGTCTGGCATAAAAAAAGAGAGGCAAAAAGAGAGGTTTTATTGGTTTTTCACCTAAGAAATGAGAGTGTATGTGGTATCTTGCTAATTACTTTCCTTATATACTTCTTGGAACTAGATGAGATCAAGACTAGATTCGACATGGTGAGGATTTTAAGAAAGTCTTGGTCAAGACTTGGAAGATAAGGGTCATTGGCTCCCTAAAATGGACATCATCCCATGATTTCTAGGAAAGTGTTTTGCAAGATATTTTCTTGGTATCCCACCTTGTATATCCGGACATATAGGCTAAAATGTGATGATATTTTGTAAACTTTGGGTATTGGGTATAATTGTGGGTATTTGTTGAAGCGTAGAAAAGTTTTGGTGGTTCCGGGAATGCCTAAACGTATTTTTATTAACGCAAAACGTAAACACTTTAACTTAACAAATAAAATCAAAATGTATAAATTATACTTATCCTAAACTAATTACTTAACACTTGCTTGATGTAAACATTTAATTGTTTGATGCCCGTTTACATTGAATGATAATTTTTAGCTTACAACGAGTTCAATTACTAACTTACGAATATAAAAGCAAAACGCGTAAACAATACTAAAAATAAATATGAAATTTATTAACATCAGTAAATACCCAAAAAACATGGGTGAGTTATAGTCTTCCCCCGTTAAATGAGCCTTGTCCTCAAGGCTTTAAGATGCGGCCACTTTGACACAACGTGCGGTCTTGTTGAAAGATGGCTGATATTTCTTTCGAAATTAATCCTCGCTTTCCCATGTAAACTCAGGGCCCTCACCTAGAGTTTCATGAACTTGACAATTGGAATAACGTCTTTTGTTTCATCAAAAAAAAGATTTCAAAATCAAAAAAAAAATTGGAGGTTTTGCTATAATTTTGATATTAGGTGTAGTCGGTTAATGTTTACGATCCAATGATTAGCTACTAATTTCCTCGACAAAATTGAGAAGCTTGTCATACAATAATGAAGTCCATCCAACGGAACCACTAATGTTCCGTGGCGTTGACACTTTTCAATTGGATAACATGAAATGTATTAGTGAACCTTTCAACTCTGATGAAGCCAGAGCTTGTAACACAATCCAACCTTTTCCAACACCTTGAATGGTCCGACATACCTAGGGTTTAAACTTACCCCGTTTAGCCAAAACGTATGATTGACCTTCCAAGCGAAACCTAAGCATAACACTATCCCCAAACATGAAAATAGCTCTATGGCTTATATGCTTTAAAGTCGCGGTAACTCTTTTGCCTATCATGTGTGGCTTGTATTCTTTGCTTGATCTAGACGATCTTCTCGATCGTCTCTTAAACTATTTTTGGACCGGTGAGTTGAACTTCTCCAACCTCGGCCCAAAACACAGGTGAACGACACTTTTGACCGTAAAGTGCTTCAAATGGTGCAGCCTTGATGCTAGCGTGATAGCTATTGTTATATGAAAACTCGACCAATGGCAAAATGGTTAACCCAACCCTTTCCAAAGTCGATCACACAAGCACGCAGCATATCCTCGAGAGTTTGAATAGTCCTCTTGGCACGGGGTTCCAACTTTTTCGTTCTAAGTTTCTCTGGATCCTTAGAATTTTCAATCAACATACCCCCAACATCTTCGTTCTTGATGTTCTCTGGTTCCGTGCTTTGGTCTGAGCATTCAAGATTTGTTTAGGAAGATCCAAGCCAATAGTCATAACTAAGGTTCGAACTCTTAATAGTTTAATTCGCTCCTTCCTGCTCAAAGTACTAGCAACAACATTTGCTTTCCCTCGGGTGATAACGAATCTCACATCCGTAATCACTAAGCAACTCTAACCAACGATGTTGCTTCATGTTCAACCTTTTTCTTATTAAGAATGTGTTGCAAACTCTTGTAATCAACGAACACCATACACCTGGTTCCGTACAAGTAGTGTCTTTAAATCTTTAGAGCAAACATTACCGATCCAAGTTCTAAATCATGAGTCGTATAGTTTTTCTCATGAATTTCTAATTGGCGTGATGCATAAGAAATTACTTTCTCTCTTTGCATTAATACAGCACCGAATCCCTTATGTGAAGCATCGCAATAGACTACAAAATCTTTGTTTCCTTCAGGTAAAGCCAGAATTAGCGCACTACACAACTTCTACTTTAATAACTGGAAGGCAGCTTCCTACTTGTCTCCCCAATCGAACTTAACTCCTTTCTGAGTAAGCTTGGTCATCGACTTGGCAATCCACGAAAATCCTTCGATGAATTTCCGGCAATACCTAACAATTGACGAAGGTGTCTTAGGAGATGCCCGATCTTTTATGGATCCGATCTTGGCGGGGTCCACGTAAATGCCTTGACTATCAATCACGTGACCAAGGAACTGTATTTTTAGGAATCCAAGATTCACACTTAGAAAATTTGGCATACAATTCCTCCTTCTTAAGATGTTCTTCGTGTTCCTTCTCGTTCTTTGAATAAATTAATATATCGTTAATAAATACGATCACAAAATTATCCAAGAATGATTTGCACACCCTATTCATGAGATCCATAAATATCACCGGTGCGTTCGTCAAACCAAATGGCATAACTTGGAACTCGTAATGACCATACCAAGTTCTGAATGCCATTTTTGGAGTATCCTCCTCTTGTACTTGAAGCTGGTGATAACCTGATCACATGTCTATCTTAGAATAAACACTGGATCCTCGTAGTGGATCAAACAAATTGTCGATCCTTGGGAGTGGGTAACGATTCTTCATCGTCAGCTTGTTTAGTTCCCGATAGTCGATGCACATTTGAAATGACCCATCCTTCTTCTTGACAAACAAGATTGGAGATCCCCAAGGTGAGGAACTGGGTCTTATAAAGCCTTTGTCGGATAGTTCCTGCAGTTGCTCCGATAATTTTTTTCATTTCGGATGGCGCTAATCGATAAGGCGCCCGTGCTACAGATGCAGCACCAGGTACCAGATCGATTTGAAATTCCACTTGTTGAGTCGGAGGAAGACCCGGCAAGTCCTCTAGAAATACTTCAGGAAAAGTCTCGAACTGTCGGTACATCCTCAAGTCGTTTCTCCTTCGACTTGTCTTCAGTCTCCTTTGCAGTAACATGTGCCAAAAAGACCTGACATCCTTTTAGCATGTACTTCTGTATTTCGGTGCACGAGATGGTGTTCAATCGAGACTCGTTTGCGCGGTTGCTTCCGTTACTACGAATAATCAACGTTTCGTTTCCGAATGGAACACGAACGATCTTTTCGTCACAAACAATGACGGCCTGGTGTCTCGCCAACCAATCCATACTAATTATGACGTCGAAACTGCCAAATTCTACGGCATTAAGTCGATGTTGAATGGGTGATTTAGTAAATTCTCTAATGGCGAGCAAATTCGATAGCGAATTGTCCTAGGGCGACTAGTGATGTGTCTCGGCTTCTCGGCTTAGGATTTGGTATAAGATGATGCCAACTTTATAGTAAGATGGAGTGAAGGTCTGATTAGTTGCTATGGTTACTAATTCGATTTCCAAAAGTAAACGCGTTTTATGAATACGCACACAGAACATGATATAGGTAGGAAATTGTTTTCTTGATAAGAAGTTTTTAGAGTGACTACTCTCAGCACGGCATGGTACTTTCCTGAATTATACATAGTTGATCAGGCCATGTATAATTGAGGACTAACGATGCATTGCTCATTTTCGTCAAAATAGCGTATGATTTCATGATTTCTTCGTCGAGGAGTAGTTCTGCTAAGGATTAATTATGGAATCTAAGTTAATATTGACAATATTTTGTAATCGGTAATTTGTTAGTAATTTAAAGTTCTTCCACGTTGTAAACGAGGTTCAAAAGAAAGTACAACACAAATTCCTACCAGAATTAAAGTCTAATAAGGTTTCCGCTTAGAGTCTACTAGGTAATACGGGAGGGTCTCTCCTTAGGTGTTGATGTTAGACGTCGTGGCGCTAGAGACTTCATAAGCTTTTCCTTTCCAGTACATGTCCACATATTTGTAGTGTCCCAAACCTCCACACTCATAACAAGTGGGAGTTCATTGATTCCTAGCAGCAGTAGGTGTTCTACAATTTCAGGTTATGTGGCTAAAATTCTTGCAATTTCCGCACTTTACAGTGCATGGTCCATTATGGTGAAAATTGCATTGGTTGCACAGAGGTAGAGATCCAGCATATGCCTTCTTGTTAATTGGCCAAGTAGTGTGTGCTCTAAGCACCTGATTCCCTTTGTTTTGTTGGCTCGAGATTCCATTGTGGTTACCTTCCCATTTCCTCTTGTTGCTAGCAGTCTCTGCTACCTTGTATTTTTGTCGTTCAGTCTCGATCATTGACTTGCGGGCTATGTTGGTTTTCGTCTCATAAATAGCAATAGCCTCAATAGCATTAGCCATTTGCTGGGCTACAACCCGCTCAATTTCCTCAACACTCATCCCTTGATTAACAGTTGTCATCATTTCCTGAAGATCACAGGAAACAA
>BQNB010108702.1:0-22906 GCA_026074375.1 Tanacetum coccineum
TTTTGAACTTTGACTATTTTATTTTAAGTTTTTTTTAATAAGCTATGTATATACGGAAAACCTAAGAGTTTATGAAACCTAAGGTCCGTGAGTCCCGATACTAGTCTCTGTGGGGTGTCAAAAGCCTGGTCACTTAACCGCAAGGTTGGGATGTGCCGAGACGAAAGTCGCTACATAGGATGATCTCGCCTTCAAACTCATTATTCTCGGGTGGAACGTGAAACATAGAATGTTGCAAACGTTGATCCATGGTTGAAATTCAAAATAACATATACACCTAAGATATAAATTGTCGGGAGTAAAAAGTTTACAAATTGCAAATATGAGTAGTGTTAGCATCTTAACTCATAATTAACGGTGATTTCGTTTTAAGCTTGGTTTGGAATAAGTGAAAAGTCGGGAACGATGAATTTATCCTTTTTGGGGCATTCTCGGATCGAAATGCATCTTGTTATATGATCCCTTAAAGTTATAAAATAAAGAAAGTCAAACATTCTAGTTAGTTGATTAATATGAAAACTACAAAAAAATGAGAAAAATGAAAAATACAAAAAGATGTGTAGGAATAAGTGTATATATAAAAATGGTAAAGACGGAGATTTTCAAAACTTATGAGTCTTTAACTCCCTTGATGAACACTTAGCTACTTTTCGAGGTTATTAGTCGAGGGGGATCGAGATTCTTAGTTTTCTAAGTGCTTACTTCATAGCATTGCGTGAGGACACGGCAATGTCTTAGTATGGGGGATTTTGGTATGCGTTTAATTACACATACCTTTATCCATTAAAACCGGACTTAAATGACCAAAAACGTACCAAAAATACATTGTATTTGTATGTTTTTACTTATTTTGTGCAGGAAACGGATATCCGACAAAAGGACGAAAAATCAAGCCAAAAATGACAAAACCAAACACGAAATGTAAAAGCATGGAAAAGACAAAGTCAAATCGAAGCCAAAGACCAAGAAAGTCAAAGTCAAAAGTCAACCCGCAAAAGTCAACAGTCAAAACCGAGCCGATATTGAAGAATACTTAATGGGCCCACCTGAACCTATCTAATAGGCCGGGAAAGCCCATTAGTATACCACTTAAAGACCAAATGGGCCTTACATCATAAACGGGCCCAAATCCTAATGTAAAAGCCCAAATGAAGTAAGGGGGCTAAAACTGCCAATACCACAAAGATATACCACAAGGGTTAATCCTGTCAACTGAGTAAACTTATACCCCACAAGGACTCTATTTGCAATAACAATGCCATTTCCTAAAACCTTTCACCCCACCAAGGACTGAGTTTGTAATAAACAAATACAAGATGAGGGACTTAGCTTGCCAATAGCCCAAACCCTCACCCCTCTTTCCCAAAACAGATACAAACAACCTAAGTAGCCATTCCCGCCCTTTTTACTATTCATGGTTCTTCAACCTCCACCTCTGCTATAGTCCAATGCAAAGTCACACCTCCCCCCTGTTCACCCCACATGGGCTCTTGCCATGTTGACAATCCCCAACTCAACCATTGGACAAGTCAGAATGAAGGGTTGAGATCTCTGATTGGGCATCAAGAAAAGATAAATGGTCAAGATTGATTGGGCATCTCACTCACACAACAAAAACACATTGTGTTTTCCCTCTACAAAGAAACAAGGGAAGAAGAGGCCAAGACTTGAAGACCTAGAAGCTTCTTAACCTAGTATAAATAAGCTCCTTTGTAAGCCATTTTGGCATCTTAGTTTTTAATATCAGTTTTAGTGTTAACCTAGTTGTTTTTAAATCATTGTCTTTAAATTTCTAAATATTGTAAACTGTTTTTAGCTTTAATGAAATTTTGAAGTATTTTAGTTAAACTTGGAATTATTGTCTTTCTTATGTTCTAAAAGTTCATATAAGCTCTCAATTAAGCCACCTTTTAACCTGTTTCAACTAGTAAGACTTAAGTATATAAGCTGTTAAAAAAGAAAAACACAAAAAGAATCCTCCCCTAAAAATACCTCAACTGAAATATATGGATGATAGGCCAATTTGGGATGGGCTTATGGACTTACCAGCTTTTTTTTATACACGCTGGAGATTTGTAGATAAGCTCTTTGAGCCCCTTTAGCCTTGTTTAGAGCAAAGGCTTTGGTAAGTCTCCCATTTCTGATTTTTTTAGCTTTTCATTGTAGCATAGCTTATTTTTAGCTTATTTATGTCTTTTTGTGCTTATTTGTGTTTAGTTATGCTTATAAATGCCTTTTAGTTACTCTTGTTTCATTTACTTGTTAATTGCTTAAAATTGCCTTAATATGCCTATTTCTATCTCTTGATTATCTGATTATTAAAGTGCTTAATGGTTTTTACTTTTTGCTTTTTATTGCTTAAATTTGCATGTTTGTTATCTGTCTTCAATGATTATTGCTTAAATCTTAGTAAATTAGCTTAAAACTTGGTCTTAAAAATCCTTAAGGGGTGTTTGGAATAGTGGCCCAAAGTGGGTCAAATATGTTTTAAAAACTTTGTGGGTTACTTGGACACTTTTGTCAGGCATAATGAAGAGTTGTAATCTGTTCTTCAAAGTTTTTGTAGTTTAAAAAGCTGTTTTTAAGTTTCTTTTACCATGTCTTATTAACTGTTAACATAAAAACGGTTGGTAAGCTTTTTAGATTTAGAATTTGAAAATCTAGTTTATGAGTCTTTATTTGAGTCCTTTTTAGCATAAAAAGAGTGGGTCATATTGTCTTTAAGGTTTCCCTTTAGTGTGTCCAAATTTGTTCATACTTTGGTCAAGTGTTTTTAGCTAAAAACTGCATTTTTCAATCCATATATTCAGCAGTCAAAAATGGTTTTTAGCCTCTCAATTTTTGTACACAAGCTCATTAGGAGCTTGTGTCCATTTTTTTAGCTTCTTTTCAAACTTTTCAGCTTATTTACCAGCTTATTTCTAAGCTGTCTTTTAGTCATTTTTCCTAGTTAAGCTCCCCTGGTGCTGACTGTCTCTTTTATCAGCCCTTTATATTGCTTATTTTTTGTTTCAACTTTTGTTTTCTTAGCACTTTTAGAAGGCCCATAAGCCAAGCTATAAGTCCTAGTAAGCTTAAGCCTTAAGAAGCCCTCTAGGCAGCTTAAAACTTAAGCCCCAAGTGAGCCCCCAAGGCCTGTTTGGCCTGCACTTAGGCTTATAGCTTATTAAGGTTTTCTGGCTTATTTCCCTTATCTTTTTGCTTACTTTTTACTTATAATAGCTTATTAGGTTAGGTTAGCCTTTTTCCTTGGCTTAGTTTTTCTTGCATTGCTTATTTTGTCCCTTAAGTAGCTTATTAGATTAGCCTCTTAGGATTTAGCTATAAGTAGTCTGCCTTAGATTTGCTTACTTCCCTGCTTATTTTCCTCTTTTCCTTATGCTTAATTTCTTGTAGGTTTGCTTATTAGGCCCTTGCTTATCTGTTTGTGCTTTTTCTTGCTTAAGTTGTCCCTTAGTAGCCTTAAGTTTACATTAAGCCTTAGCTTAAAAAGCTAGACTGCCTAACTTTTCAGCTTAATTTCGTGCTTATTTTTTTAGAATAAAAAAAAGTGCTTTTGTTAAAAATGCTTATTCACAAGTCCTTAAGACTTGTGTAAAAAAAATTTTTTTTTTGAAAAAAGAATAGCAAAAAGGGGAGAGTGGAAGCAAAGGGTGAGCCTAAGCTAGAACCCTCGACCTCTACACTCTCAACCCTTCTAAGCACAACACCTTAACTATTTGCCCTTGGGACTTTTTCAGTTCTACTTTGCACCATTTAATTAATATACACACTTTGTCTAATATAGCTTTCAGCCCATTTCGAGCTTATTCTGGCTTATTCAATAAGCCAGCCATCTTTTTCTTATTTTTCCTAGGACCAGTATCACTTAATATATTTTTCTGAATTTTTTGAGAATTTTCTAGTTTCGTTTACTAATTTTAATCTTTTATTTTCATTTAAACTGTTTTTTAATTATAATAAATTAAATAAAAATCAAAAAAATATTTTTCTTTTTTAGAAAATTTTCTTTTATCAGTTTTCACTTAGGAAAAATAGAAAATCGTTCGTAGGGTCGTTTTTGCGAAATCTTACTTTTTAAAGAACGGGATTTAGCTCCGCTTTTGTTTTTATTTATTTTAAAGCTCGTTTTAACTCCGTTTTCGGTCTAGTCTTTTTCATTCTTCATTATTAGTCACCTAGAGTAGATTAGAAGTAAAAATTTCTTTGTAGGGTTAATTTTTAAGATTTTAGGTTTTTGACCCCTTGTTCGGGATTCCTGTTCTCGTTTTTTTAGTTTAATTTCGTAATTTTTAGGTTTTTCTCAATCGTTTTTGCTTATTATTGATTAATTTAGCTTTCTAAACTCCCAAATCATTAATGATACAAACACCTTTGGTTTTTGTGAAAACTTCTTTTTTTGGAATAACAATTTTTTTGAGAATAGGGTCTTTGATTATATGAGTTTGAAGGTCTCATATTTGGTGTGGGTAAGAGAGACCTAGGGTTAACTCGCTGTCATGTGTATCCTAGTCCATTGTGAGAGTCTGAGTGATGTCCTTGGTGTATTGTTTCCACTATTCCAATGGGTGCTTGATGACCTCGAGTTCTTGCTAAATGATTTTAAAGGACAACGGGCTTAACAAAGCTAGTTGACGCAATTTCTTTTTGACTTTATTTTACAAACACTATTGGTTTGTTTGGACTTGCAGAAGTGGTTTTATCATTTTTTGAAAATCCAAGACCTTCCTTATCTTGGGACAACTTTTATGACTTAGCATATCGTCTAAAGCAATGTTACTTGGTTTGAATCTTGAAAAATTCAATGTCTCGTCTTAGAGTTTAGAAACATTAAATTTTAAAGAGTCAACCTCTTTGGTGAGTACATCACATATTTTGCAAGGTTCAACCACCTCTTTATCATTTTCAAGTTTCTTTACTTCCATTTGAAGATCATTGATTTTACTTGAAAGTTTTGAATTCTCTTTTTTAAGAGATTGTTTTTCATTTAAAAGTTTTCAAATGTTTTAGAAAAATCTTTGTTAAACTCTAGGAGTTCCTCATTCTCCTTTTGCAATTCAATAATATTTAAATCATTAATTAAACTAGATGGTTTGGATACTACCTCTTGAGAGTCAATGGCCATGAGACAAGTTGAATCATTTGGTTGTTCATCGCCATCTTCACTATCGCTCCATGCTCCTCCTATAAAAGCCTTGTTCTCCTTTGGCTTTCTACACTCACTAGCAAAGTGGCCTTCTATACCGCAATAATAGCATGCCTCGTTTGGCCTTGAGCTTTCACTACCTTTGTTCGCAAATCTATTACCACGTCCTTTTCCAAACCTATTTGTCCCATTGCTAAATCGATTGCCCCGTCCAAACCTATTACCTTTGCGGAAAAACTTATGAAAGTTCCTTGCCAACAAATTTAATGCATCAGCTTCTTCTTCATAACTTCCGTCTTGACTATCACTATCATCACTAGTTTGTTCCCTAGTGACTTTAGCTTTAAGTGCTAAAGACTTGACCTTTTCCTTGGTGGTTTTGGAAGCTACGCCATCATTATCCAAAACCATTTCATACACTTTAAGGTTGTCAATTAGTTCATCAAGGGGGAGAGTGGCCAAGTCTTTGTCTTCTTCAATGGTCGTCACCTTGACTCTCCATTTTAATGGAAGAGCACGAAGAAACTTTCTAACATGATTCTTGCTAGAGTATTCTGGATCTAGTGATTTGATACTAGTCATGATAGCGTTGAATCGTGTGAAGCCGCTATCAATAGTTTCTTCATTGGAGATTGAAGACTTCTCATATTCTTGAGTGAGAAGATCAATCTTGCAATTCTTGACTTGAGAATTGACTTGGTGAGTGATGATGAGTGTATGCCAAACCTCCTTGGTGGATTTACACATGAATACTCGCTCATACTCTTTGCAGGGTAGAGCATTGTAGATGGTCATCTTGGCTTCTTCATTGTTACCAAATTGTTTCTTCTCAGTATCCTTGAGAATTTTATATGGCATTTATTTTCATTAAATTTGTTTCTTTGTCTTCAACTTCAAAGTAGAAATCGTTGTTTTGGATGACTTGCCACAAGTCGATATCTTTAGACTTTACATAAGTCTCAAAGCAGGCTTTCCAAAAGCAAAAGCAATTTGGTTCTAGCAAAGGTGGTATTTGCATAGAACACCCATCAACATAGTTCTCTTAAGCCATGGATCTTTACTCAACTTTTTTAAAAACCAGAGTTAGGATTTTAAATTTTTGTAAAAGAAGTTTTCAACATAAAAAGAGTTCTGGAGAAGGCTTTAAACTTGAGTAAATTGCTCTGATATTAATTGTAGAACCTTAAAGGGGGGGGATGAATATGGTTTTCTTGACTTCTTCAAAGTCTATAAACCATCAAGTCTCGAAAGAGTCGAGTGGTGTACTATACTACTTTGTAATGAGAACAATAAGCAGATAGAGAGAAGATGAGACACCACGATATATACTAGTTCGGGAAGGGGGTTTAGTCCTTCTGTACGTCTAGTTGTGAATCCATGACAATGATACTATTCCTAGTATAATCCTTATGGTGGACTACAAACCGTATTACAAATTAACTCCACTGACTTTTAACAAAGCTCGGCACTCACACAGAAGAGTTACTACCTATGGTATTCCGCCCTCGAAATCCACCCCTAAGAACCCGTGATTCGACTTAACCTATCAACTTTAAAAGCCTTCCCATTGGAAGCTTATTAAACCCTAACTAGATGCCCAATGATCTAGGCTTGATCCCACGGATACAAGACTTCCCTTACAACTCAATAACAAAAGATAGTTTGATTTAAGAATCAAATCCCTAACCTAGGCTAGAGACTCAATTATAATAGAAAGGGTATGAGAAAGAAGACCCTCAACAAAACACACAAGTATGGATTAGGTACTTGTGTGGCTCTCTTGCAGAAATGTGTGTTCTTTAATAGATGATAGAGGAGAAGATTAAGAACACTTGATGTTTAGACTTAGGACAAGAGGTGAGGAATACAAAGACCAAGAGGGGTATTTATAGGATAAGAGTCTCAAATTGTGAATAAAAATTCGAGCCTGACACGCTACCCACGCGTTAACGCATAGCCATCGCGCCAGTTTCTCGAGTTTGTTTTTCTTTGGGGCTTTGGCATTTTAAATACCTGTTCTTGTTAAACCCTTTCACACCCCCAAAATATCAGAGTATAATGGCAACCGAGAGCGTGTGACTTCATGAATATCATACTTCTAAGCAATACAGAATGACCTCTATATGAAACGTTTAAGAAAATGGATCATTTGTATTAGGAAATAATAAATTGTTTAATCATTCTGCTGAAGCATAAAAATAGACAATACGACAACGTTTTTTTAATAGTACAAATGATCTTTAAATAACTGGAAATGACTGCAATGCATGAGACTTCATATGGCATTTTCATTCTTAATACCTGAGAAAACATTGCTAAAGTGTTAACATAAAGTTGGTCAGTCCATAGGTTTGGTTTAAGCAGAAATATTTAATATTTATGAACCACAAGATTTTATCCACATATGACAATATAACAGATACAAAGTCATATAACTTGCATTACTATTGTCTAAGCTCATGACATCGAAGCGTTAACATATACCAACAATGAATGAATGCCCTTGCAGGTGTCTAACCCGAGACACCCGTAATCTGACTCAAATGAAACTGTATTCGCGTGACTAATGTCAGTCCAAGATGAACAGGGATGTCAATCCCGATAGATCTATCCATAACATTCGCGCTTACAAGTAATTAACGGTTCATGATAAATCGAGCAAATAGCAACTTGGGTTAAATCGGGACTTAGACCAATCAAAAAGGATTAATTGTACTTGTGTTCACAAGTTTAAAATAAGCAATGATCTCACCCCGAAAATAGTAGAGTAGGGCTATGGAAACTCACCTTATCAGTTAATCGCCTGGAACTGATAATGGATCAACGCACGTCAAATAGTGACTCAGTCAAACACCTAAGCAATTATGACAATTCTGAGTTTACATTCTAAAAACTTAATGTATGAAATGACTTATACAAATGGGTCATCAAAGGGCACTTCTGTTTATGAGATAGCATTTTATGTTTTTAAAATGTTGTTTAAATAATCTCGTAATCTCGTCAGTTTTTATATTTTTTGGTTCGTTCTCTTTGTTTAAATAATTTATAACAAAATGATTTATTTATATCTAGTATTCTTAAATTTTCAAAATGGCAAGTTTTAGCTCCTTTATTTTCCAAATTTAGAAAATTACACAAATAACCTTTTAGTTTCCATGTTATCACATGTAATTCCTTAATTTCCTAAAATAGTATTTATCGAATGTTTAACTTTTTACACTTATTTTCTACGCTTTTAATCCTATTACTTTTGCGTTTTAAACCTAAATAAACTTTTTAATATTTTCAATGCTAAAGAATTTATATAAACTATGTTAAGTTCGTTTATAATTTAAACTCGTCGTTATTATTCCTAGTTCATCAAAAATCATCGTTTATAACTTTTCTACCTCCTCGTAATAGTATTGTTTTGTTACTAGTGTATCAACTGGTTGGGTCTTGGCATGAAACGACCCAAAAGGACTCAAAAAAAAAAACCTTGCATGTTTTGATACATCTTTCGTCAAAGTGAAAATGCATGAAAGTTTTTAGAATTATTCCATGCATTATTTCTATATAATACAAAGACCACATGGCCTACTCCTTATTTCTTTTTCCTGTTTTCTGTCGAGCCCAATAGTGGGTTTGGTACCAATGTTGTGGTTTCCTTCTTACCCACAAGTAACTCACAACATGCATAACTAGTTCTTCCATTTAAACCCACATGATCCCGACTCCAATGCTTAGCCACGAGGTCGATAATTGTTCGAGGCATAAGGCCGTTGCTACGTCCCTTGCAACTCAACATCCGTGATAAGGCAGTAGCCTATTATGGCTCGTTGGCATGCATTGGGGTGTGTCTCGTGTAGCAACTAGTTGCCACGCATTATGGAGTCTTGGTACGAACCAACAAGTATACTCTACTTGGGTTCTGTTGGGGCTGTGACGTGCCCACAGTGAGCCAAGAGTTCGTTGTGGTTTATCCCGTGACCTTTTTTTATGCCCAAAGTAATATACCGAGATCATAACAAAAGGGTCTTTTGATGTTTATGTACAATCCTAGCATCTACACGTCCCTAATGAGCCAACGTATGGTTACCACGCACTTGTTTGAATTTTCATAAATTTTCTTGGTTCGTCATTCGTTCTTATGAACGGTGTGGTTTGCACTACTTTTCTATGCGTTGATATTCCATGTATGTTGCGTCGAAGGGCTTGGCCTACGTATAAATACAAGGACCACGCATGGGTTGTACCATGCGTGTCGTGCACTTGCCATGCAAAGCCGAGTTTCGTTTAACTATAAGGTAAATAACATATTAATGATAGACGTTAGATTACGAGGGCGACTTACCGAGGTCTAAGCTTGCTAGACGATGAGGGAAGTGGTGGTAGTAAGAGCTCAAACCTCCCTTGGCTTCTACCCTTTCAAACCTGGCGTCTCTTAGACTCGTAAATCTAACGAAAACCCTAACTCCAACCGTATTGTTTACTTCTTGTTTTCAAGGTTTAGTTATGCTAGGAGTGTACATGCATGGTTCTTATTTATACACAAAAATGCTTCGCTAGATTACTGAGAATTTTTCAATTGCATGTGAAGTGGTATTATTTGCATATACTATTAAGGAATATGATAATGATGATATTTCATGATACTATTGATCATCATAGGTACTCCATGGAACTATTATGGAATATATCCTGTTCTTGACTTTTGAAATTTTAATCAAATGTTGGGACGTATCATGAGAAAGTTTTCAAAAGAAGGAAATGAGTGGGGCAGTATGTAAATACCCATAATGATGGTGTTTTTATCATTATTAGTTATTTGTTTTCATATGAATATATATATATATATATATATATATATATATACACATGTATATAGGGTTTATTATTATTATTATTATTTTTGAATTTGATTAAAGGTTGTCATGGTCTTTAAATTGTTATGACTAAGTCTTGGGATGGGTAGAGTACCTAGATAAAATCTTTATAAGGAAAGACTTGGGCATTTACATGGGCACGGGTATTTATTTGAGCATAGGCGGTTTCATGAAAATAATATAAATAGAAGACTTTGCTTCACGAAGTGTGAAATAAGTATGGTTTTATCGCCACAAGTTCTAAAATATCCTTTTAGACACAAAAGCAATAATGGTGATATTCGCGTGCTATTAAGACTTTCTATAACATGAAGTAATGCATGCCTTTCATAGAATAACTTTCTTTTGAGATTAACGCTAAATTTTGCGAATTTTACGATACAAAATTTTACTTAAGGAAAAAGAGAGATCTAAATTTTTTTATGATGTGTCATAGTCTCCCCAGGTTAGAAGATTTTGTCCCGGAATCCAAGACGTTTTAGGAGATTGTAGATTTGCGAACAAGTGAGGGTATTTGCTCTTGAACTGGTCCTCACATTCCTACGTGTATTCTGGACCTCTACGGGCATTCCAATGGACTTTAACGATAGATATACGGCTTCGTTTGAGTTTCTTGACCTCACGGTCCATAATCTCTAGAGGTTTTTCAACGCAATTGAGTTTGTCGTCGAGTTGAATTTCCTCCAGGGAAATAAAGAGTGTGTCATCGGACAAACATTTCTTTAAGTTGTAGACATGGAACACATTGTGTACTCGACTAAGTTCTTGAGGCAATTCCAAACGGTAAGCTACTAGACCAATCCTTTCTATGATTTGGTAGGGTCCAATATAACGAGGGTTTAGCTTTCCATGCTTCCCAAATCGGATCACACCCTTCCATGGTGTGACTTTAAGCATAACCTTATCTCCAACTTCAAACTCAAGAGGTCTTCGCCTCTTGTCAGCATAACTCTTTTGTCTGTCACGTGCAGCTTGCATGCGATTCCTAATCTTGAAAATCTTTTTCGTAGTCTCGTGAATAATCTTTGGTCCGGTGAGTTGGGCGTCTCCAACTTCAGCCCAACAAATAGGTGAACGACACTTCCTACCGTAAAGTGCTTCGAACGGTGCATCTTTAATGCTCGTGTGATAACTGTTGTTGTACAAAAATTCTACTAGGGGTAAGTGATTGTCCCAACCATTCCCGAAATCAATTACACAGGCTCTCAGCATGTCTTCTAATTTTTGGATGGTCTTTTCACTTTGACCATCGGTCTAAGGATGATAAGCAGTGCTCAGGTTCAACTGCATACCCAAAGCTTTATGCAAAGATTGCCAAACTCTTAAAGTGAACTGGCTATCACGATATGAGATAATTGATACTGGTATACCATATCTTGATACTACTTCCCTTAAGTAAAGTCTCACCAGTTTCTTTGTCGAATTAGTCTCCTTCACTGGCAAGAAATGAGCAGACTTAGTGAGACGATCAACAATGACCCAAATCATATTAAATCCTACTGCCGTTCTGGGCAGCTTAGTGACGAAATCCATTGTTATCTTCTCCCACTTCCATTCTGGTGCATCGGGTTGGACCAATAAACCAGAGGGCTTCTGGTGCTCGGCCTTGACCTTGGCATAAGTCAGGCATTTGCTGACATATGTGGCAATGTCAGCCTTCCTGTTTGGCCACCAATATAACATCTTCATGTCGTGGTACATCTTGTCGGATCCTGGATGAATAGAATACTTTGACTTATGCGACTCGTGCATAATCAAAGGTCTTGTGTCACTATAACACGATAGCCAACTTCTATTATCCAAACATAACGTTCCATCAGCACGGGCTTCTAACTTCTTTAGCATGCCACCAATATCTTCTGCTTTAATGTTTCCAATCTTAACTGCTTCTTTCTGAGCTTTAAGGATTCGTGACGGAAGGTCCAAGCCAATAGTCATAACCAAGGCTCTTACTCGTAATGATTTGATCCTTTCCTTTTGACTCAAAGCATTTGCTACGACATTTTCTTTCCACGGGTGATAAAGAATCTCGTAATCGTAATCACTTAGGAATTTTATCCATCGACGTTATCTCATATTGAGTTCTTTTTTATTTAAGATATGTTGGGCTCTTATGATTGGTGAACACTACATATTTTGTGCCATACAAATAGTGTCTCCAGATCTTTAGGGCGAACACTACTGCTCCTAATTTCATATCATAAGTGGTATAGTTCTTCTCGTGAACCTTCAGTTGTCTAGAAGCATATGCAATAACCTTCATTATTTGCATCAGTACGACACCTAACCCTTTTATAGATGCATCACAATACACCACAAAATCATCACTGCCTTCTGGTAATGCTAGAATAGGCGCAGCACATAGCTTCTGTTTCAATAGTTGAAAAGTTGTTTCCTATTCTTCACCCCAGTTAAACTTTTGGTTCTTCTACGTCAGCTCAGTCATGAGCTTAGCTATTTTAGAGAATCCTTCGATGAATCTCCTATAGTAACCTGCATGACCTAAGAACTGGCAAATCTCCGAAGGAGTGGTCGGAGATGCCCAATTCTTAACAGCCTCAATCTTAGTTGGGTCTACGTGAATACCACTGCTATCGATCACGTGTCCAAGGAACTTCACCGTATTGATCCAAAATTCGCACTTGGAAAATTTGGCATACAGTTCTTCCTTCTTCAACAACTCTAGAATATTCTTCAGGTATTCTTCGTGTTCTTTCTCATCACAGGAGTATATGAGAATATCATCAATGAACACAATTACAAACTTGTCCAAGTATGGTTTGTACACACAGTTTATGAGGTCCATGAATACCATAGGTGCGTTGGTCAACCCAAAAGGCATAACTTAAAACTCATAGTGTCCGTATCGTGTTCTGAAAGCAGTCTTGGGAATATCTTCTTCTCTAACCCTTAACTGATGATAACCTGACCTTAAGTTAATTTTCAAGTAGATGTTGGATCCTTGCAACTGATCGAATATGTCATCGATTCTTGGTAAGGGGTAACGATTTTTCACTGTAAGTTTGTTCAACTCACGATAATCGATACACATTCGGAAAGATCCATCTTTCTTTTTAACAAACATGATCGGTGCTCCCCACATAGAGGAACTTGGTCTTATAAAACCTTTGTCGGAAAGTTCTTTCAGTTGCTCGGCTAGTTCCTTCATCTCTACAAGTGCAAGACGATATGGTGTGCGGGCAACAGGTGCAGCTCCGGGTATCAGCTCGATGTGAAATTCTACTTGGCGTGTCAGGGGTAATCCTGGCAAATCTTTAGGGAATACTTCCGAAAAGTCTCTCACGACATGCACGTCTACTATTCGTTTTTCGGATGCCTCAGTTTCCTCTTTCTTCATCATTTGAACTAAGAACACTTGACATCCTTTTTCGATGTACCCTTGCATTCTGATGCTCGAGATGACCTCTAGTCTGGACTTATTTTTAACTCTGCTTCTCTCGCCTTGTATGATTAGCATATCATTTCCATACGGAACACGAATGTACTTCTCATAACACACAACCTTCGCGCGATGCTCGGCCATCCAATCCATTCCGACGATGACGTCAAAACTTCCTAGTTCTATAGGGAGTATGTCGATTTTGAACAGGTGATTTTGCAAGTTAAGAGTACACCCTCTTAGAATAGTGTTTGTGGTTAGCGACTTTCTGTCAGCTAGCTCCACACTATAATTAGTATCTAGGGTTGTAGGAGGGATGTCTATATATTTACTGAAAGCATATGACACAAAGCTTTTATCCGTGCCAGTATCAAATAGCACCGAAGCATAAACATTATTGATCAGGAACGTACCATTCACCACATTGTTATCTTTCATAGCAGCTTTAGCACATAGGCTGTATACTCTGGCATGTACTCTGCGTCCTCCTTGATTACTGGTTGATGCTTGGTTATTTCCCTTAGGGTTTCCTTGATTCTGCCTCTGATTGTTTTGAGGATTTTGTTGGTTGCCTCGAATTTGATTTCCACGGCCTTGACTTCCATTGTTTGGACACTTGTTCTTGTAATACCCCTTTTTGCCACATTCAAAGCAAGTAACATCACTTCCCTGTCCTCCTTGGCTTTCAGGTCCTCTTTGGCTTGCGGGACGAGGTGGCGCTCGGTAGTCTTTGACCTTATGTCCTGCCCTTCCACAGTTGTGACAAGTAGGAGGGCATGCGTCAGTGTGGTGTCGTCCACACTTCCCGTAGTAAGGTAATTTTCCAGCATAAGAACCTTGCCCAGCTATAAACACCCTTGCTATCTTTGGACGTTTGTTCGGATTAAGATTGCTAGTATGGTTGGTGTTGTTGTGGTTGTAGTGGTATCCGTTCCATTTTCGCTTGTCACCACCATTTTCTCCTAGTTCCTGTACTACTTGGTACATCAGTCCTTGAGCCATTTCAATTGCTTCATGCAAATCTACTGGTTTGGACGAAGTTACATTACCCTTGATGCTCAAAGGTAAACCTTTAATGTAACGTTCCAACATCCGGTTGGTGTTGGGTACCATTTCAGGGCATAAGTTAATTAGCTCTTAGAAACGTTGATTGTAGGAGGTAAGGTTTGTACCCTTCACTTTTAAGTTCCACAACTCGTTTTCCATTTGCTTGACTTCATTCCAAGGGCAGTACTTACTGATGAACATAGCCTTGAAATCATTCTAAGGTGTCACATGATCACTATCGAGGGTAACTGAACGAACGTATACGTTCCACCAAGTTAAAGCACTATCTAGCAGTGTGCTAGAAGCAAACTTAACTCTGTCACCTTTAGCAATGTTGCTTATCCTGAACTGAGATTCTAGTTTCTCAAACCATCGAGTTAAGCCTAAGGCACCTTCAGTACCTCGAAAGCTTTCTTGCATGACTGCACAGAATTCCTTGTAGTTGTATGTCTTGTTCTGGGAAGTATTGGGCCTTGAGTTGGTCTCTTCTTGTGTGCTTGCAGTATTTGTCGCGGCAGCAGCTGCGAGTTCTTCTGCTACTCTTGCGGTAATGAGCTGATTGACCATCTGAGTGTTAATGCTGTTGTTGATATCCGGGTTGTTTCGGTTTTTCGAACGGTTTACTGGAGGGTTCCGGCGGACAGTTGGGCATCGTCTGGGTGCCATTTTCTATAAGAGGGACAATGGAAATGACAGTTATAACATGTACGAAAATTATATGCGTAAATATAGTCACGGTACTACAAATGGTATGTATTTTGAAATCAATACTATTATTATTCGCAAACACGATACTCATTATGAAGAGTAAGGGGATACAAGAGTTCACTAGCCATGACAAACCCATAGCTTAGTGGTTGTACAAAAGACAGAAATAAAACTAGTTGTTGTTATGGTAGATTCGCTGGACCACTTCCTCGAGTGCCTCCTTTCTCTTCTATCGTGCTTTCTCTTGAGCATTACAAGCACGATCCTCCGCATCCTCACACACTTGTCTAAGTTGAGTAATCAGTTCGTCTACAGATAATGTCTCTAACGAACTTTCCTTGACTCGGGGCTTCACATCCTACAGTATCAGGAAGGCTTCTAACTCCTCCAAACAGGCATTTAGGTAACATTCCATGTCCTCGAGTATGGTATGCAACTGTTCTCTAAGGCGCGTCGTGCATACGATCAAGATTGTCTTAAGAATAGGCACCGAACCCTGACTAGTTTCCATCCTGTAGGCAGTTAGAACTCCTTCTCTCCGGGTGGGGTCTGTTTCAGCAATCATCCGCTAGTAAGAAGCCATCGAGAATGGGGATGAAGGTGAGGGTGGTGGAGTAACAAGATCAAGTTTATAATCATCAAGGTTAATAGCAGAAATTTTGGCACGTTCAGCAAGATTTGGCTCAATGGGTAAAATAGACATACGAGCGGTACGTCTGATAGTTAGGGGAAATGGTAATACGGATGGCAAAATAAGTAATCCGAGAGTAGGACGTCTCCTATGATACACCTGGGGGAGTGTGTCGGGGAGTCTGGGAGGTATCAGGGTGGTGTTATCGGTGTGTCTCAATTCATCTGAGTTTGACATGTCGCTGAGACAAGAAAATATGAAATAAGGATATAGGCATTTTTCAAAATACGCATAGTTAAGTTTGTTTAATACACATGTAACCCATATTACGTATATGTATCTCATATATGTCTATTTCACATGTATCCCATTTTAATATATATGTACTCCTTTGATTGTTGCTTCCTATGTACCCCATATTGAGTCACCAGCAATGACAGACAATAGAAGCATAATAATCATGTTAAGCAGATAAGTAGTTATAGTCTAGTGCTACCTAATGCAACCTAGTTCTCTATAACTCAGAGCTCTGATACCAATCTGTCACACCCCCAAAATATCAGAGTATAATGGCAACCGAGGGCGTGTGACTTCATGAATATCATGCTTCTAAGCAATACAGAACGACCTCTATATGGGACGTTTAAGAAAGTCGATCACTTGTATTAGGGAATAATAAATAGTTTAAACATTCTGCGGAAGCATAAAAATAGGTAATACGACATTGTTTTTAATTAGTACAAATGATCTTTAATCACTGGAAATGACTGCAATGCATGAGACTTCACATAGCATCTTCGTTCTTAATACCTGAGAAAACATTGCTAAAGTGTCAACATAAAGTTGGTGAGTCCATAGGTTTGGTTTAAGCAGAAATATTTAATGTTTATGAACCACAAGATTTTATCCACATATGACAATATAACAGAAACAAAGTCATATAACTTGCATTACTATTGTCTAAGCTTATGACACCAAAGTGTTAACATATACCAACAATGAATGAATGCCCTAGCATGTGTCTAACCCGGGACACCCGTAATCTGACTCAAATGAAACTGTATTTGCTTGACTAATGTCAGTCCAAGACGAACAGGGATGTCAATCCTGATAGATCTATCCATAACATTCGCGCTTACAAGTAATTAACGATTCATGATAAATTGGGCAAATAGCAACTTGGGTTAAATCGGGAGTTAGACCAATAAAAAATGAGTAATTGTACTTGTGTTCATATGTTTAAAATAAGCAATGATCTCACCCCGAAAATAGTAGAGTAGGGGCTATAGAAACTCACCTTTTCAGTTAATCGCCTAGAACTGATAATGGATCAACGCACGTCAAATAGTGACTCAGTCAAACACCTAAGCAATTATGACAATTCTGAGTTTACATTCTAAAAACTTAATGTATGAAATGAATTATACAAATAGGTCATCAAAGGGCACTGTCGTTTATGAGATAGCGTTTTATGTTTTTAAAATGTTGTTTAAATAATTTATAACAAAATGATTTATTTATATCTAGTATTCTTAAATTTTCAAAATGGCAAGTTTTAGCTCCTCTATTTTCCACATTTATAAAATTACGCAAATAACCTTTTAGTTTCCATGTTATCACATGTAATTCCTTAATTTCCTAAAATAGTAGTTATCGAATGTTTAACTTTTTACATCTTATTTTCTACGCTTTTAATCCTATTACATTTGCGTTTTAAACCCGAATAAGCTTTTAAATATTTTCAGTGCTAAAGAATTTATATAAACCGTGTTAAGTTCGTTTATAATTTAAACTCGACGTTATTATTCCTAGTTCATCGAAAATCATCGTTTATAACTTTTCTACCTCCTCGTAATAGTATTGTTTCGTTACTAGTGTATCAACTAGTTGGGTCTCGGCATGAAACGACCCAAAAGGACTCAAAAAAAAACCTTGCATGTTTTGCTACATCTTTCGTCAAAGTGAAAATGCATGAAAGTTTTTGGAATTATTCCATGCATTATTTTTATATAATACAAAGACCACATGGCCTACTCCTTATTTCTTTTTCCTGTTTTCTGTCAAGCCCAACAGTGGGTTTGGTACCACTGTTGTGGTTTCCTTGTTCCCCACAAGTAACTCACAACATGCATAACTAGTTCTTCCATTTAAACCCGCATGATCCCGACTCCAATGCTTAGCTACGAGGTCGATATTTATTCGAGGCATAAGGCCGTTGCTACGTCCCTTACAGCTCAACATCCGCGAGAAGGCAGCAGCCTGTTATGGCTTGTTGGTATGCATTGACGTGTGTCTCGTGTAGCAACTTGTTGCCATGCATTACAGAGTCTTGGTACGAACCAACAAGTATACTCTACTCGGGTTCTGTTGGGGCTATGACGTGCCCACAGTAAGCCAAGAGTTTGCTGTGGTTCATCCCGTGACCTTTTGTTATGCCCAAAGTAATATACCGAGATCATAACGAAAGGGTCTTATGATGTTTACGTACAACCCTAGCATCTACACGTCCCTAATGAGCCAACATATGGTTACCACACACTTGTTTAAATTTTCATAAATTTTCTTGGTTCGTCATTCGTTCTTATGAACGGTGTGGTTTGCACTACTTTTCTATACGTTGATATTCCATGTATGTTGCGTCGAAGGGCTTGGCCTACGTATGAATACAAGGACCACGCATAGGTTGTACCATGCGTGTCAAGCACTTGCCATGCAAAGTCGAGGGTCGTTAAACTACCAGGTAAATAACATATTAATGATAGACGTTAGATTACGAGGGCGACTTACCGAGGTCCAAGCTTGCTAGACGATGAGGGAAGTGATGGTGGTAAGATCTCGAACCTCCCTTGGCTTCTACCCTTTCAAACCCGGTGTCTCTAGACTCATGAATCTAACAAAAACCCTAACTTTAACCGTATTGTTTACTTCTTGTTTTCAAGGTTTAGTTATGCTAGGAGTGTACATGCATGGTTCTTATTTATACACAAAAATGCTTTGCTAGATTACTGAGAATTTTTCAATTGCATGTGAAGTGGTATTATTTGCATATACATTATCGGAATAAGATATGATGATGTTGCATCTATACTATTGATCATCATAGGTTATCCATGGAACTATTATGGATTATATCATGTTCTGACTATTGAAATTTTAATAAGATGTTGGGAGGTTATCATGAGAGAGTTATTCAAAAGAAGGAAATGAGTGGAGGCAGTATGTAAAGGACATAATGACGGTGTTTTTTTCATTATCAGTTATTTGTTTTACTATTGAATTCTTTATTTTATATATATATATATATATATATATATATATATATATATATATATATATATATATATATATATATATATAGGGTTTATTATTATTATTTTTTTGAATTTGATTAAAGGTTGTCATGGTCTTTAAATTGTTATGACTAAGTCTTGGGATGGGTAAAGTACCTAGATAAAATCTTTATAAGGAAAGACTTGGGCATTTACATGGGCACGGGTATTTATTCGAGCATAGGCGGTTTCATGAAAATAATATAAATAGAAGACTTCGCTTCACGAAGTGTGAAATAAGTATGGTTTTATCGCTACAAGTTCTAAAATATCCTTTTAGACACAAAAGCAATAATGGTGATATTCGCGTGCTATTAAGACTTTCTATAACATGAAGTAATGCATGCCTTTCATAGAATAACTTTCTTTTGAGATTAACGGTAAATTTTGCGAATTTTACTGTACATAATTTTACTTAAGGAAAAAGAGAAATCTGAATTTTTTTACGATGTGTCACAAACCCCCAATTATACTTCACGCTATGACCTTTCAATCATTCTTATGCTCAAGGTCAACCAACTAAAATAGCCATTTGATTAAACGTTTGTAAAGTATTAAAAGCGTTTTGCTTATTTGATACAGTAGATATAGAACAGAATTATCGAAAGGGGCATTTTGGGTATTCCTCAGATGTGTAACTAGCTTAGTTAGGATACAACTAAGGGTTGTAAGGGCTAGTTAGATACCAAGGGAATATTCTGGAAATGTTCTTTACTTGGTGAGAAAGGGGGGAAAGTATTTGAAATTTGAATTTCAAATGTATTAACACGCATGTTGGATAATAGGAATGAGTTATGTGTGAGTTTTCAAGATGTGATTTGATGTGATAGAAGGGAGCCTCTTGATTTGAAATGGAGGGTGGAGATGATAAGAGTACTCATGGTTGAGTGGCATAATCAAGGGTTGATAAAAGGTTGTGCTTGTTATGTGAGTGAGAAGAGAGTGTATAAGAGATAGGTTGTGTTTGTTTGAGATTAAGAATCAATCCAAGGATTGAGAATAGAATAAGGGAGTTTGGATTGATGAGGTGCCTTGATTAAGGGTAGAGGTGAAAGTGTGTTAGTTGTGTTTGTTTGAAAAACAATCTAAGGGTTGAGAAGTAAAGAGTGTATTAAGTTAGATTGTTAACATGGCTTGATCAAGGGTAGAGATAAAGAAGTGTGTGTGTGTGTGCATAATTTGAATTGTATGAAGAAGAAGGTGAATAGTAAGTATGTGGTGGAGAATGTTTTGAAGAGATATAGAGGATATTGGTTGGGAATGTTAGGGACACAAAGGTACATAAGGTAGACAAGAAGTACATTGTGTAAGGAATATGAGTTGGCATTGTTAGGAAGGTTTACTTGGTGAAGTATTATGTGTAGGAAGGTAGTTTGTGTGTTAAAGATGATTAGTAAGAAAGTAATAAGGATTAGGATGGTAAGTGTGAAATCAAAGGATTGATTTGGGTGAATAATCACATTGCCAATAAGAGAGAAAAGAGTAGGCAAATGTGATTATGAGATGGTTTAGGAAGATCAGTATGAAGTTTATGATGTTTAGGAGAAATCAAAGGATTGATTTGGGTTAATAATCACATTGCCATTAATAAGGAAATGAGTGGGCAAATGTGATTATGGGATTGATTAGGAAGAATATGTTTGGAGTGTTTGTATGGAAGAAAGAAATCACTTGTTGGGTAAGAAGGTTAAATAAGTGATTAGATAAAATGGGTTATAGAAGAAGTGAGGACTTATACAAGTGAGGAATGATTTTGAAAAAACATTTAAGGGTAAGAAAGTGAGAAAAGTCAAAGTATAATTAACTTTCAAATACCATAATCTCAATTAGTCATTTAGACTTTAATCCATGATAATCAACAATGGATATCATCACTAATCATCTTGATGCAAACAAGTTAAGTGCTTTGCATCTTAAGTAAAGCATATCCTTTATGAGGAAAGGTTGTGTTTACACAAAGTAACCTTTGACTTAGTTTGACCAAAAAGGGAGTAAAACCCATTACATGATTAGGATCATTGTAAATCCGGATTAAGGTTAAATGATTACTTTTGCTTGTCGATATGTTGAACATATGATCATACTAGGTTTAGAAAGATGTTTTGGCCTTGGCTAGAGGTGTTTAATAAAAGATTTGAGTTGGTGTTTTATGGAAAAATGGGAAGATTTGTTTTTGCTCCTCTTTAAGTCTAAAACTCATTTGGAATGTTCTTAAATGCTCAAGTATCATGTACATACCTTTATTGAAGTTTCCATATGTATCGGGTAAGAGGAAAGCCGATAAAATCAAATCTGTAAAAATTGACTTCGTAAGTGGCGCGTTAGCCACGCATTGACGCGTGCCCAGCACGCTAAAGGCAAATATCTAGTTTTACGGATTTTGGCTATCGTTTGTTATTTTACGTTTTGCGAATATTTATTTGTCACTATTAAAACATAAAGGAGATCCTAGTCAATGATACACCAACAACACGTACCAACGAATAATCGATCACATAAATAATAATATCGGTTAAGTTTAGGCGAATCGATTATCTTACAAACTCCTCCTTTTGTCTCTACCATCTTTTTTTGTATTTTTTGGTTTTTTGATTTTTTTTGCAACATAACTAGAATACGAATGTTGATGTAAAATTTCACCACTTCACAAACATTATAAATCTGAATAATTAATATCTGATCATAATTGTGAAAGTAGTAAAAACACGGAAAATAAAACTACTACTTTCACATTCCCATTGCATTGTGTAATTTCCTGACCTAACCATAGATAAGAAAATGTGCATAGCACGACAGCAAATACAATACTTTACACAAAAGCAACTAGCAACCGATTAAGGACTTAATCTAATAGGGTAGGCTAAGGTGTAAGGGTGTAACAAAAGAAAGGAATGGCTCTAAGGGTTTTTCTAGGGGTATCTTACTCTAAAAACCAGAGTAAACAAAAGGGATTCACATGGGGTTTAACTAACCGGTGTAGTTAGTTAATAATCACATAATGTAAAGGCTTTTGAGTTTAATCCTAAAAATTTAATAATCACATAATGTAAAGGCTTTTTGGTTTAATCCTAAAAATTTACCAATTTAAACATGTCACTCCATCTATTAAAAATAGGGCTTATTATTGTGGTCTCGAGTAGATATACCAAGTCAACTTCTAAAGTGTATTGCAGTCACCGACACACTCTTATTTTTGTGGAGTTTAGGTAAAATAGGGGAAACGGAAAGGCTAAAATCCCCACAAAATGGCAATAAGGGTTATGTGTGTGGTTTATGTAACTAATAATCTCACAAAAATTTGATAAATTTTTTAAAATTTGTTAATCCCAATAGAATAGATCTTTAATCCCTTAGCTTGTATAAGGTATAGTTATGCAAGATAAATCTAACACAACTATAGTAGAAATTTTGATTATGAATATCAAAGACTATGCAGAATCTAGTCAATGATACTAAGAATAATTACAATAAAACAGTAATAAACAAGATCAATAACAAATAGTTTACTAAACTTTCAGCCTTAATAAAAAAGAACACTCTTAATAGTGTTAGGGTTTGCAAAACCTTGAAGCTACTAATAACACTTTTCTAGATATCTGAATATTAAAAACGCTATGCCCTAGGACCTCCTTTTATACCCCAAGGAGTCCTACAAGGCTTACAATACTTTCCTAAGTTATCATTGTAACATTCCGTATCTTCAGGTCATTTACGACGACATCTATTTTGCTAATTATTTTTTTCTCGTACGCGTTTACTTTTAATTTTAATAGTTAAGTT